>JAABKJ010007545.1:117750006-118019873 GCA_011634705.1 Andricus grossulariae
AACTAATATAAGTCTCAAAATAGACATAGGGCCCAAATTTAATACAAGGCCCAAAATTGGTGAAAGGCCCAAACTTTGCATAGGGTCCAAATTTGGTAAAGGGCCCAAAATAAACATAGAATCCAAAAACTGACATAGGGCCCAATATGGACATCTGACCTAAAACTGAGATAGGCCCAAAATTGACCAAGGATCAAAAATTGACCCAGGACCCAATATGTACATTGGGCTCAAAATCGAAAAAGGCCCAAATGAGACATAGGGCCCACAATTTATATAGGGGCCAACACTAATATAAGGCCCAAAATGGACATAGGGCCCTTACTTGTAGGCACTCGGCGCCTAATGCAACTGTTCTGTAGAAAATTGGTCTTTTTATCTTGAAAATTCAGCAAGTTAGTTGCATTTTTTATTATTTTATTTTATTATTTTGTTGAAAAATGATCTTTTTGTGTTTATAAGTCAACTACTTGTTTTAAAATTTATGTCTTTTGTTCTTTTTTAATTGACAAGTCAACTATATTATATCGAAAATTTAACTATTTGGTTAAAATTTAAACCATTTTTCGAAGAATTCAAGTTTTTTCCTAAAAAGTTAACTACTTGGTTGGAAGTTGAACTACTTTGTCAAAAATTCATTTTATTAGTTGAAGATTCATCTCTTTGGTGAAAAATTCAATTGTTTTGTTAAAAATTCTTCTTTTTTATTGAATTCAACTGTTTTTTATTCTAAGTTCAAATCTTTTTTTGTTGCAATATCAACCATTGAATTTCCCGAAAAATCTACTACTTAAAAAATGAGATCTCACACTCACAAATTGTTCTTACATATGTATAACTATACGCCAAAATAATTTATGGAAGCACCTATTTGATATTAAAAACAAGTCGAAAATTAAATTTAAAAATAGGACAAACATTTGTTTTCAGATTTTATTTTTATTGAATTCCACGCAGAAAATTTCTTCAACAATAAATAACAAGAAGTAAATTATTGAGTAATATTCATTTAAATATAGCCCTTATGTAACTGTCTCTTTTTCAGCGATAAAATACAAATTTTTTTATGCGTAAATTCAATTTTTCCAATTTTCAAATTGCTTTAGGAGGTGAAAGATATTAATCAATAGACAAAAAATCAAAATCAAATCATCATGAAGAATCAATTTTTTGCTATCAGAAATTGATCGCACGAAATTAATTTTTTCCGCCCACCCTATTGTTTAACACCTTCTTGGCGGTATAAGTCTTTGATGATAGGGTCAAGTAAAATACAGTCGAACTCGGATATGACGCCGGGCTTGGGGCTTTTCTGGAAAGTTATAACTTCTCGGAATTTTATAGGTGTGGAATGGTTTTTGCAAAAAAAAATCAGTACTACAATTTTGAGGAGAAAAGTAATAGGGCATATTTCATTCGAGCAGCAAAAACGTCCGCTTCAACTTTAATATAATAATTAACGATAGTTTTATCATTCGAATAAATATTTGCAGCTAAATATGGTATATGAAAAATTGTTACCTGTAATGATGTATACACTGGTGATGAAAGGTATTGTATAGGGCACTTAAACTTCAGTAGATTGCACAGTTATTTTTTAATTCAATTAAATTGAACTCATACGTTAACTAATACTTACGGGGTAAATTATAGGAGACATCCAACAAGGAATTAGTCAATCTAAAGGTCTGAATCATCTTTATATTGTTTGAACTTGTTTTCATATTTTTAGGAAATTTTCAGTTACGAGATGTTGATATGTTTTACTCAGGGGTAGTTTTTTATAACATTTTATATTGGCCAACACAGAGCAAAAAAGGCAAAAAATCTTCCCTATAGCAGTGTTTTCTGAATATTATCATGTTTGATGCATTTTATATAAGTATATGTAAGTTCCGCTACATAAATGTAGGTGTAAGGGTAGTTTGCGTGGGAAACTATGAAAGGGGTGAATTTTCAAGTGTTGAGTAATTAATTTAGAGTTATGAATCATTTTTACATTGTTTAAGGTTGTTTTTACGTTTTCAGAACATTATTCATACTTAATTATTGTGACATACTGTATTTCTTTTTACATTATCATAAATTTAAACTTCTGAATCGAAGTTGAATAAGTTGAATAAGTTCTTGAAGTGACGAATTTTATTATAGGCAAAAGAATTAAGAATTCAATTTTAATTTTTATTTAAAATGGGTACTACATGAATTAATTCTACTTTTCTCAATTTCATACCATCGCTTTTTAAATCCAATGTCATAAAGCAATGATCTATGTTTTTCTTCGCCTTAATATTACTTAATTTTCGTTTACTGAAACATATAAATTGTCATTTTGAATCAATGTTATTTTAATCAAGATTTGGAGTGATTAACTGCAGGAAGACAAAATATTAATTCATAAAAATATATTGCAAAATATTGACATCTATTTTGTAATTATTGAAAACATGAACCCAAAGATGAAATAATCTTTTAATTCGATCATTGAAAAAAGTACAAGTAAATATATTTTTTATTTTTACCAAGTTGAAGATCATATTTTTTATCAATATTGTTTAGTCAATATTTGTTATATTTGAAAACTACTAGTAAATATTATTAAATTAAAAAATACAACTTAACATTTTATCAACTTTATATGCTTCCAAAGGAGGTTAATGTTAACATTTTACAGTCACTGCAAAGTGTTAGCTATGTAATATTTATTCAAAATTCAAAAGCTTTGAGTAAAGTTTTTATATATGTGTCAATCATACTTTAATAATGTATAAATATTTATGTAGAAAGTATTAAAATTATTAATATGCCTGTTTTTCGAAAAAATGGGAACAACTCCAGAAATAATTCACATTTTTTTTAGTTCTTGAGCCTATTTTAAAATTAAGTCTTCATATTATTTTTCTAGATTGTTAAGATATTTTTAGATTTCTGCGATTTTTTGAACCAAGTTCGATCCTAGAGTAGAATGCTGGGAAAAAATTCTAAAAATATCTAAAAAATTTAGCAAAATACTATGGAGACTTACCTTTAAGAGGTAAAGAATTTAAAAAAATGTTAACTACTTCTAGGTTTATTTCAATTTTTCAAAAACATTGAGTTGACGTTTTTTGTAACATTTTGTTTAAAAGATTTAATGCTTTCTCGATGATTCATTATAATAAATTTAAAGCTTTTTTGGGTTTCGCACACGATTGAAACCCGAAACAGCTTTAAAATTTAAATTTATTATAACATTTTGTTATCAAATTGACATTTAGTCTTCATCATTGGTTTATTAGATGCAAAATTTCATTGTATTTCGTAAGATTATCAGGAAAAAATTTCATATGATTATTAGAAAACTTAAGGTACTTCAGAAACAACTCAAAAGATAGGCGCGTCGATAATTTTATTTCCGCCGCTACTGTTCAAAAAATATTAATGTAGAAAATATTATTTGGAAAATAATAAAAAAATATTCTTATACAAAATATTTAGGTACAAAAGAGACCTTTAAGAAATTTTCCATTAAAAATTGGTTGATAATCAATTTCTTGATCTGCAAACTTACTATTCTATTTTTGATTGAAAATTGATTGTTTTACTTGAAAATTCAACTATTTGGTGAAAAATTAACTTTCTTGTTGAAAATTCAACAGTTTTTCAGAAAATTCATCTTTTTGGATGAAAATTCGTCCATTTGATGAAAAATTCAACAACTTGGTTGAAAGTTGAACTGCTTTGTTAAAAATTTAGTTTATTAGTAGAAGATTCATTTCTTTGGTGGAAAATTGTTTTTTTTTTGCAAAAAAATGTGTTGAACTGTAAGTTGAACTGTTCCATCTTTATGGGGAAATTGATATTTTTTAGTTGAAAATTCAACTATTTGGTTGAAAATTAACTATTTTGTTAAAAATTCATATTTTGTGTTCAAAATTAAACTGTTTTGTAAAAACTTAATCTTCTGAGTTGAAAATTCAACTATTTTGTTGAATATTTACCTTTTTAGTTCAAATTCCAATTATTTGTTTAAAAATTCGATTACTTGGTTGAAAAATGGATTACTTTGTGAAGATTTATTGTATTGGTTGAAGATTAAAATATCTTGTTGAAAGTTCGTTTTTTTGTTTGATAGAAAACTAGTCTTTTTATTAAAAAGTCAACTAATTGGTTGAACTACTTTGTTAAAAATTCATTTTATTAGTTAAAGATTCATCACTTTGGTTATTTTTTTTATGACAATTTCTTCAACTGCAAACTTAATAATTCCATTTTTGGTTGAAAATTGATCGCTTTTAGTTGAAAGTTTACCAGCTTGATTAAAAATTAACTTTCTTGTTGAAAATTCATATTTTATTTGTGTGTGAAGTTTTCTCGCTATTTCAATGTGAAAAAAAATCGTGAAACAATTTTTTTCTCAAAATGTTCATATTTTTTTATATAAAAGCCGCCATATTTAATTTTCTGGAGCTGATATTTCCATTTCGAGCTCAGATTCTGAAAGAGCATACCCGAAAATAGTAGGGAATAGGGTTTTCGTTCAAAAATTCCCACTCCTTAATTATAATAATGAGGCTTGAAAATGAATAAAAAATCAGGGTTCTTCGTCGTTAATGGGTTAAGTAATAAAACAAACAAGTAAAAAAATATTTTCTGACACATGTAGATTATTATTGATAATTAAATTTTATTCACAAAAAAGATCTTCTCCTATCACTCCGCTGGGATTCGAACACCAGGTCAACTGATTTCCGGTCAGGTGCTCTAACCACCATTAATTTTCAACTTAAAAAACAAATTCATTTTCAGAATAAATTAGGTAGTTAAATTTTCATTAAAAAAAAAAAATAAATTTTAACAAAAAGAAATACAAGTTTTCAATAAAATAGTTGAGTTTTCGTCAAAAAAGATGAATTTTCAACTAAAATGATCAATCTTCAAGAATAAAAAAATAGTTAAATTTTGATTTAAAAAATAAATTTTCAAACAAAAAAAAAACGCTTTTCTAACAAAATAGTTAAATTTACAATCAAAGAAATGCATTTTTAACTAAAATTATGAATCTTCAAATAAAATAGTTGAATTTTCACTTAAAAAATACAGTTTTAAACAAAAAATCTTTAATTAGTAAAAATTAATCTACAAAATAGATTAATTTTTTATCAAAAGAGATGAATTGTCAACGAAAAACTTAATAGCTGATTCCTCAACCAAAAAGACGAATTTTTAACAATAAAATTGAGTTCCAACCAAATAGCTGAATTTTCAACAAAATAGGTACGTTTTCATCCAAAAAGATGAATTTTGAAGCAAATATTTAAATTTTGTACACAAAAAAAGCGAATTTTTAAAGAAATAAATTAATTTTCAACTTAGAAAAACAAATTTTCACCAAAAATTAATTAGTTGAATTTTCAGTTGAAAAAAGTAATTTTTAACAACAACAAAAGAAATTTCCAAAGATGAATTTTCAACTAAAAAATATCAATTTTCAAGTGAAAATGGAATAGTTGAATTCTCATTTAATGAAATTAATTTTCAAACAAAAATAGAAACATTCTCAACCAAAAAGATGAAGTTTGAAGCAAGAATCTTAATTTTCTACTAAGAAAGAAAACGAAATTTCAATACAATACATGAATTTTCAACAAAATATTGACATTTCCAATTAAACAATTAATTTTCATCCAAAATAAAAAATAAACAATGTTTAGCTAAAATGATAAATCTGCAAATGAAATAGTTAAATTCTCAGCTAAAAAACCAATTTGTTCCAAAATTGGATTAGTTAAAAAAAAGATTTTTTAACAAATACAATGATTTTTCAACAAAATACTACAATTTTCTACCAAAGATATGAATTGTCAACTAAAATGATAAATATTCAACAATAAAATGACTTTTTTAACAAAACTGTTGAATTTTCAACAAATTATATTAATTTTCAACCAAAAAGATCAATTTTGAAGCAAGAATATTAATTTTCTACTCAAAAATGAAACTACAAAAAAATAAATGAATTTTCAACTGAGAAAGACAAATTTTCACCAAAAATTAAATAGTAAAAATTTCAGTTGAAAAAACTAATTTATAAAAAAAGAAAAAATTCGACAAAATAGTCCAATTTTAAACCAAAGAGATGAATTTTAAACGAAATTTCCACCAAAAAGGTGAGTTCACTTCTTTCTTTTTCACTGGAAAATTAAGAAACATTAAAAAATATATAATTATTTGAAAGATTGCAAAAAAATTATTTATAATAATCTTCAAATTCATTCATTCACATTTTCCTATTGTCGACTTAACAGTTTATTAGGCTTGATTATGTAAAATAAATTTGTTTATCTTAAAAAGTTTAAATTCGCAAATATTTGTTTGGAAATTTCTTAATTTATAATTCTCAATCAAGAACGTAATGAATTTTTTGTTTTCTTTGTTATGGTAGGTTTTTTTAACCAGATAAAAGTAATTTCACATGTATAGTTCTTAATGCTTTTTTAGAATTATTAAATTTTTACGGGCATTAAATTTGAACTTAATCAGTTTTTGAAGTTTTAATTTTTTAAATTTCACTATGTAAAAACAATTATATATGCTATTTTTACTATTATATTTTTAAATATTATATATAATATATATTCAAAATATATAATTATAATAATATTTTTAATTAGACTTTATTAGATTTATTAGACTCATAACATCAATGACAAAAATATAGTCCTTAAAATTGAAAAAAAAAAGATTAAAAACCTTTTTAAATTTTGTAAATCCTATTACAATTCCTTCAAACTTATAAAATTTATTTTGATACCCCTTGAAATATTATAAAATCACTTCAAATCATTACATTCCGTTGAAACCCAATGAAATATCTTGAAAAATCCGGGAAAATTCCATGAAATGGTGTAGTCGAGGCCTGGCGGACCATCAAAGGCCTGGCGGCGCCAGGCCGTTTTCTTGTCCCACGGAACATTATTCTAGTTAGCATTAACATTGGCATTTTTTACACAGTACTAAGAATTTAATTTTAAGATCCCACTTTATGTCAGAAATAGTTATAAAAACATAATTATGGCAATAGATCATAGATTATTATGATTCGGAATTTTCTGACTACAGTAAATCAGAATTGTGGGATTTTCCCAAGTTTTAAAATGATTCTGTTGACCAAATTGATTTCAAATCACGCAGTTAGTCCATGCTCAAGTCGCAGAATTATTTGCTGTTCAAATATGTTGTTTTTCAACTCTTATCGACATGCCGAAAATTTTTTAAACAATTTTATAAGTATTTGAATTTTTAAATTGAAAACGCGGATTGTCAACAAATGGTTCAAGTTCTTGTTAAAAGTGTGATATTTTTAAATATAATATAGGTATTTATCTTTTTCTTTCTACTTTTGATATAATTTCTGGTCTTCTCTCAAAATTCGTTGAAAATTTTTTTTAAAAGTCCAAAAGTGCCAAAATCGCCTTGGAGAGAAGGGAGATTTTTTTCTGAAAAACGAAAATTCGCGTTTTTTGACAAAACGACACAAAATACGAAAAAAAATACTTTAAAATTTATTTTTCTCAATAATACAATTTCATGGTGTCATAAAAAACAAAGAAGATAATTTAACACTTTTAATAACTTTTGGATCAAACTTTTCCCTCTGAAGTCGACATTTTTTAAATAATCGATGCTCGACATTTTTTCTAACATATTAAATTATTTTTCCACCAAAACGTTATTAAAACTACTAAATTAGGTCCTTTTTTTATCGCAACAAAAAATTTTATTGTTGAGAAAAATATAAATCTTTAAGGATTTTATACATATTTTTGCTAAAATCTCGAAAACAATATGAGAAAGAAAAAAATTTGAGGAGACATTTTTCTAGAACTATTTCAAGGAAACATTTTTTTCTTTTCAAGAATTAAATTTCCTTAGTTAGAGAACGCCGCCAGGTCTCAGTTAGAATCTTTCTAAATCTTCCGAAATTCTAGAACATTCTTTAAAACCGCATACAATTTTTTTGAATACCTTAAAATCTCTAAGGTACTTGGAAATTCCTTCAAATTTTTTAAATCTCTCAAAAGTTCCTTCGAATCCTTAGAAATACCATAAAATATTTCAATATCTTTGAAATCTTTTAAGATACCTTGAAATTTATTCAGGCGCTTGGAAATTCCTGGCAATCTTTTAAAATACCCGGAAATATTTGAGATACTTTAAAATTCTTCAAAAATCTATTCAAAATGTTTGAAAATATTTTTAAACCAAAAAAGACGAATTTGTAACAAAATACATGAATTTAGAACCAAATATTTGAATTTTCAACCAAAAATGATAAATTTACAATCAAATTGGAAAAGTTAAATTTTGAGTTAAAGAAATTAATTTTCAACGAAAAAAAAAACGAATTTTCAACCAAAAAAATTAGTTTTCAAGCAAAAAGATCAATTTTCTACAGAAAAAATGAGTTTTAACAAAATACATGAATTTAGAACCAAATAGTTGAATTTTTAAATAAAAATGATACATTTTCAATTGAAAATGGAAAAGTCAAATTTTCAGTTGAAGAAATTGATTTTCAATACCAACAAAAAACGAATTTTCAAGAAAATAGTTACATTTTTCACTAATATAGTTCAATTTTTACCCAAAAAGACGAATTTTAAGCAAGAAGATTAGTTTTCTACGAAAAAAGACAAATTTTGAACAGAACGCATACAGAATGAATTTTTTACAAAGTAGTTGAATCTTCAAACAAAAAAGATGACTTCTTAACCAAATAGTTTGATTTTAATCAAATAAATAATTTTTCATCCAAAAGAAATGAATTCTTAACCTAAAATATAATAGTAGATTTTTCAATTGAAGACTTAACTTTCAACAACAAAATATGACTTTTCTACCAAAAGATGAATTTTCACTCAAGGACGAATTTTCTATTCAAAATTACGAATATTCAACAAAACGGTCGAATTCAACAACAAAAACACATTTTTAACCAAATATATCGATTCTCAACAAAAGCAGATTCATTTGCAACCAAAAATAAGAATTTTCTAAAAAATATTTGACTTTTTAACCAGAAAATATGAATTTTCATCAAAAAAGTTCATTTTGAACCAAATATTTGAATTTTTCACCAAAATAGTTGAATTTTCAAACCAAAAAAACGAAATTTCACAAACATTTTACATATATTTTAAAGAGTGAACAAGGATTTCAATTATTTTACAAAAATTTCACGAAGATTTCAAAGATTTCAGTGATTTCCGAAAGATTTCACAAAGACTTTAATAACTTCACAAATATGACCAAATATTTCAAATATTTTGCAAAGATTTGACAAAATTGCAATTATTTCCCAAATATTTCATAAACACTTCACAAAGACTCTTAATGATTTCCCAAATATTTCAATGATTTCACAAATATTACTAAATATTTTTTAAATATTTAAAAGATTTCGCAAAAATTTCAGATATTTCAATGATTTCCTAAATTTTTTGAAGATTTCCGATAGATTTAAAACACTTTACAAATACTTTAATGACCTTCGAAAGATTTCAATAATTTTAAAAATATTTTCAAAAATTTCAATGATTTTTTAAAGATTTCACAAAGATTTCAAATATTTTGCAAAGATTTCGAAAATAATTGCTCAAATATTACCAAATATATTTTTAAAATATTTCAAATATTTCCAAAGATTTCAGAAAGATTTCAATGGTTTTCTATAGATTTCACCAAGATTTCAAAAATTTCGCAGATTTCGGGTAGATTTAAAAGATTTCACAAAAAGGTTTCAATCATTTCGCAAAGATTTTAAAGATTTCGGATAGATTTGAAACAAATATTACCCAATATGTCAAAAATATTAAAAATATTTCCAAATATTTTAGAAATATTTCAAATATTTCCAAAGATTTCAGAAAGATTTCAATTGTTTCACAAAAATGTAAAAAATTGCGGATAGATTTAGAAGATTTCAAATATTTCCCAAAGATTTCTGATAGAATCATAATATTTTACAAAGTATCCAACCCAGCTAAGATTAGGACTGGGTTCGAAAATTTGAATGATGCTACGTTTATGAATCAGTGTTGGAACAGAGTATTAGTTATAGGCCTTGACCACAAGTGGGTGGGGGGGGGGTCAACTGTGAACAGTCAGGGCAGCCTGAACCGTTTCCAACTGTAATGCATAATATTGCGCAATATACTCGATTGCTTACTCGCGCACTGCGACCCTTCCGGGCCGATAGTCGCAACCATCTCTCGCCCTGCGCGTTGCAAATGCAATACTTTGCCCCTCCCTTGTCGATTTCTATGGGGGGGGGCATTGCCCCCTGTGCCCCCTAGAGCTCCGACGCCTCTGTCAAAAACTTATTTATAGTAAGTACTATAATTTTACACAAAAGCAGTAAATATTAGCATTATAAAGAGCGTATACGTACATCAGCCTTTATTCAATCCGGAATTTAAAGTAATTGTAATTATGCGATAAATCTTGATTCGCACATGAAAGGGTAAACGGAATGGAATGTAATTATTGTCGTAAGTGGGTGAAAACATTAAATGTGAATCCATTGTTGAATTTAATTTAAGAGCCGCCGGAACTCCGTGAGAAAGAACAGAGTTTATGTTTGTGGTTGTGAGACGCGCATAAGTGGCGCTATTATAATACCTACATACAGAGGGATGATTGCATTATTAGGGCGATTACGCGTAACAGGTAAAGAGCTGAGTAGTAAACTTATGACTGTGTTTTTCTGCTCGCACCTACACATACTTACGAGGGCTTCATATATATATATATATATATATATATATATACATATGCATATACATATATTCATATATACATTATACATGCATGTGTTCATGCATCGGTTCATGCGTGAGCCTATAATCGGTGGGTGCGTTAGGGCTTTCATGCTTGGCGACGCGCATCATATCTGTTTCCTGGCTACCCGTAAAATCTCAACTACCGAATCAACCTTATTTTTTTTTCCTTAGATAATCGAAAAACGATCCTAATCTGCTCACAATGATACGGCGCTACCGTGATACGCAATTTCTATGAAAAAAAGGAGACATACTTTTTTTGTGTAGCTTTTGTAGAAAACTACTAGCTGTCCAAAAAATTTAGATACCTTCATTTTTGTGGAGAATATAATGAAAATTTCAGCGGTAAAAAATTCTTAAATTATGGCACAAAGTACATGTTACAGGTGAAGGTTTTTCCTATATTGATACAAAGTACCATCACCTTATGATAATTTCAGAACACTCAACTTTGAATGGCTGTTAGTTCCTGAAAATGGTTTTAAAAAAATCTGCAAAAAATATATGAATTTCTTTAATTGTTTCTGTGCACGATGGTGAAATTTAAACTCAGAAATAATCATTTGTTATTTAATTTAATAACAAAAGAGTAGTGAGGTGTCATCTGGGAAACTAAACAACGTATGGATATCATTCTTGAAGCAAATTGCACATTTTTGGCTTCTAAAAATGATGTATGTGGTTTCAATGAGCAAAAAATTGTTTATAAATGTTGGAAAAATTATTTTCTTCTTAGGAAAATACAAAGGGTTCATATATAGTGAACAAAACATTTGCATTTGTTATATACAGAAAAATCCATAAAGCAAATGAAAAATATCATTGTTTTGTCCACTATATATAAAATATATATAAATTTTTCACCTGGGAAAGACTAGTTGTAGAAAAAAAAAAAAATTTTACATTTAAGCGCAAATTTTTGCTTATTGACACAGCATACACCATTTTCGGAATCCAAAAATGTGCGATTTGATTCAAGAATTATCTTTATACTTTCTTTAGTTTCTAAGATGACACCTCACTACTTCTTTGTTATTAAATAAAATAAAACATGATTATTTCTGACTAAATTTCATCATTGTGCACAGAAAGGATCAAAGAAATTCATATGTTTTTTGCAGATTTTTCGTAGTTCATTTTCATGGACTAATAACCATTCAAAGTTGAGTATTCTGAAATGATCGTAAGATGATGGTACTTTTTCAAATTTTACTGTAATCTGTACAAAAATCGAGGTATCTAAATTTTTTGGACAGATAGTAATTTTTTTTTGTGTACTCTAAAAATATGGTAAAACGATTTATAGGGTGGGGGGGGGGGGAAACATCTAACTGCTTTTAATGAATGAACAAAGTAGTTCAATTTTTAACCAAATAGTTGAATTTTCAACCAAAAAGATGAATTTTCAACAAAAATGTAATATGTATTGATCTTATGGTTTGTTTATATGCAATAGTTGATATTTTAACCAAGAAAATATTTAAAAAAAACAAAAAAAAAACTATTGAATTGAACAAAAAAATCAGAATTTTCAACAATACACTTGAATCCTCAACCAAAAAACATTCATTATCAACCAAACAGCTGCATTTTTCACAAAAAAAAAAATATTAAATTTCTACAAACTTGAATTTTCACAAGGAAGATTTTTTAGTCACAAAAAAATTGTATCCAAACTATTGAATTTTTAAACCAAAAACACGAGCTTTATACAAAACAGTTCCAAATAATTGCATTTTTAAACAGAAAGATGAATTTTTAACCAAATAGATTAGTTTTCTACTAAATGGCAAATTTTCAATCAAATACTTAAATTTTCAACCAAGAAATTTAATTTTCTACCAAAAAGGATCAAGGTTCAACAAAATACATACATTTTTAACCAACTAGTTGAATTTTTAATCAAGCAGATTAATTTTTTATTAATAAAAGACGAATTTTCAACAATTTACGTAAATTTTCAACCAAATAGTTGAATTTGGAAACTAGAAAAGATCAATTTTAACAAAAAATGGAATAGTTAAATATTTATCTTGACAAATTAATTTGTTAAGAAAAAAACTAATTTTCTACAAGACAGTTCAATTTTCTACCAAATAGTTTAATTTTCTAACAAATTGATGAAGTTTCAAGCAAAAAAGACGAATTCTCAACAAAACAGTTGAAATTTCAAAAAAAAAGTCAATTCTTAAACAATTAAGTATTTATCAAATAGTTAAATTTTCAGTTAAAAACATTCATTTTCAATAAAGAAAAAACGAATTTTTAATAAAATATTTCCACGTTCAACCAAGCAGTTGAATTTTTAACCAAGAAATATGAATTCTCAACGAAAAATGTGATATGTATTGATGTTATGGTTTGTTTATATTTGATATATGATATTTTACACAAGAAAAGATTTATATTTTAAATCATAAAACGTAGAAGTGAACGAAAAAATTTGAATTTTCAACCAAATAGTTGAATCATGAACTCTTCACCAAAAAATATGACATTTCTACCATAAGAGATGAATTTTCAAATAAAATAGACAAATTTTCCACAAGAGTTGAATTTCCAACCAAGTAGATTAATTTTCTATTAAATAAGACAAATTTTCATCAAAATACATCAATTTTCAACCAAAAAGATTAATTTTCTACCGAATCGACACATTTAGAAAGAAATACATAAATTAACCAAATAGTTGAAATTTCAACCAAGAAAGATTTAAAAGTCAACAAAGAAAAAAATTTCTTCCGAAATGTTGAATTTTCAAGCCGAAAACACGAGCTTTTTACAAAATACATTTAACCAAATAGTTCAATGTTCAACCAAGAAGATAATTTTTTTATCAAAAAAGACGAATTTTCGAAAAATTACATACATTTCAATTAAATTGTAATAAAGTGGTTGCACTTTCAACCAAAGAGTCGAATTTTCAACAAAAAATGTAATAATTGATATTTCAACCAAAAAAGATCTTAATTTTTAATCTAAAGGATTAATTTTAACCAAAAAGGACGAATTTTCAACAACATACTTAAATCCTCAACAAAAAAGAAATTAATTTCAAACCAAAAAGTTACATTTTTAACAAGAAAAATTGATTTTTTGTTAGCAAAAAAGACAAATTTTCAACAAAATACATAAATTTTCAACCAAATAAATAAATTTTAAACCAAGAGGATTCATTTCCTACCAAAAAATACGATTTTTTAACAAAATATACGACTTTTCAACAAAATAGTTAAATCTTCAACCAAAGAAATAATTTTTCTCAATGTAAAGCAGATATTTGCCAAGAACAAAACTCAAGAAATATGTAGTATATATTCCCAACTTTAAAAAAAACACTGTTTAAAGTAGTGTTTTTGAGAAAATCCACCTTCGAGAATTTTAGAAAAACAGCCGCCATTTTGTCATTGTTTTAACATTTTTTGGGGATTAATTGAAAAAGCAAAAATTCCCACGTCGAATTAAAAAAAGAAATCCCGGCAACTTACGCTCGTTCAAAAAATACTGCATTTTGAAAAAACTTTTTGTGCATTTTAGAGAATTCGCAGGTAATCTTGGAATCATTTTTAAAAATAAAATGTTCTGGTCAAACTGTGAAATACGAGTCCCTTTATTTTCACTCTAGAATTATATGTTCAAGTAACAAATCATTCTGACACCATGACCTAGAATTTTCTTGAAATTTTGCCGGATTTGAAATGTAATTGGTCTAACTGTTCCATAAAATATGAAATATTAATTAATTGTATTAATACTTATATAAAGGTGTCTAAGAAGCCGATCATTTCCGGATGGAAACCAAGTAAACAATTTCCAAAAAGGTTTAAAGAACGTAATTTCGAACAAAAATTTATTATATATAATAAAATATATTTTTATTTAATTTTTAAAATGCTAAAAAAGCAATTTTTTTAAATTTGTGATACCTATTTTGTCCCGTTTATTGATACTTCCTGAAAAACACATAGAATGAGTAAGTTTATATTTTCAATGAATTGAAATTGTTATTATACAATAAATTCTTTGGTATGCATTATTAATACTTGTTTTGTCATTTAATTATGTTAAACAAGTAATTATTCACGTCCACATAACAATCGTCATTATTATAAACCATTGTTATGAAAAAATTTCCACCAGGGATTTTTCAGATTCTTCTGTCTGTGTTTTCCAATAAAAATTAATGACCATAAAAAGATAAAGAATGAACAGTAAAATATCTTCAGCTGGCCAGTTTACATTTACGGAATAGCTTTAGAGATTTTTTACCAGCACCTGGCAGGTAGTAAATTAGAATGGCAGCTTCACCATTAGACAGTCAAACACCGCTAGACGTGGTGTCGCCCAAAGCACTTTCAATCGTTTCACACTGTCTGGATCCTTAAATAAATTTCGTTAAACTCTTTTTAGAATTGAGGATTGTTTGCTCTTCAATCGGAATATAAACGAAAGTGAAATCTTTCATGAAAAAAATCCCCTGGCGAAAGTTTTGGATAGGAATTTAGTCCAAATTCGATGCAATTTTGCAATCCTTCTCAATTTTTTAAGAAACACCATGTTCCCCTCAGAACAGGGGAAATAAGGTGATTTTTCACCCAAAAAGAGGAATAGGGGAATAAATTCTTTTGAATAAAATTAATATTGATACCATATTGAATACAATATGAAACGCTTTAAATTCCTAAGATTCCAAGTCGAAACATATTTGCATTTTCAAGAAAATACTTTGATTTTTAACCATATAATTGAATTTTCTACAAAAAGGATGAATTTTTAACCAAACAGTTCAATCTTGAATCCAAAGAAGGCGAATTTTTAACAAAAAAATTGAATTTTGATCCAAATAGTAAAATTTCCAAGCCAAAAAGGCGATTTTTTTAGACGAAAGTAGAATTATCAACAAAAATGTTCATTTTCAATCAAGAAGGATGACTTTTCTACAAAAAAAATTCATTTTAAATTAATAAGGTTAATTATTCGAAAAACAGTTAAATTTTCCACAAAAAAAGATGAGTTTAACAAAATAGTTGAATTTATAACAAAATAATTAAACTTTAAACAAAATAGTTGAATTATTAAACAAAAGGCTGAATTTTAATTCTACAAGGATTAATTTTCAACTAAAAAGATAAATTTTCTATCTTAAGACGAATTTTTAACCACATAGTTGAACTTTCACTTAAAAAAGATCTTCAGTTTAAAAAATTACTTAGAAAAAAAGAATTTTGAACTAGTTGAATTCATAGAAAAAAGACGCATTTTTAACGAAATAGTTAAATCCTCAACCAAACAGATGAACTTTTAACAAAAAAGATTATTTTTTTACCCAAAAAAAATGAATTTTCAACAAAATACAGGAATTTGTAACAAAATAGTTTAATTTTTCGACCAAATATATGAATTTTTAACAAAAAAGTTTATTTACAACCATATTATACAAAGTAGTTCAAATTTAAACCAAGTAGTTGATTTTTCAATAAAAAAGTATGAATTCTCAACGAAACCTGATTAATATTGTTGATATTTAATAGTTGATATTTCACACAAAAAAATTTTCATTTGAAATAAAAAACAGTTAAATTTAACCAAAAGAAAACGAATTTTTAACCAAATAGTCGACTTTGAATTAAAAATATAAATTGAAAAACAAAATAATTTTGAACAACATTTTTAATTCCTCAACCAAAACAGATTGACTTTTAACAAAGCATTTACATTTTTAACCAAAAAGGTCAAATTTTTAACCAAGAGAAGAAATTTTATACCAAAAAAATGAATTTTCAACAAAATAATTGAATTGCCAACTATAAAATATTGATTTTCAATTAAAAATATAAATTTTTAGCCAAAGATTGAAAAGTTATATTTTGAGTTTGAAAAAATCCATTTGCAACCAAAAAAAAACTAATTTTAAACCAAAAAAGATTTTTATTTGAAATAAAAAACAGTTGAATAAGACTAAAGAAAAAAACGAATTTTTAAGAAAATATTGAATTTTCAACTAGAAAAAATCGATTTTAAATTTAAAACATAAATTTTAATTTAAAAAAACGAATTTTCAAACAATATAGTTGAATCCTGAACCAAAACAGACTTTCAACTGAACAGTTGCATTTTTTACCAAAAGGGATGAATTTTCAACCAAGAGGATATATTTTATACCCAAAAGATGAATTTTCAAATAGAAAAGATTTTTTTTCAATTAAAAATATAAAATATAAACCAAAAATTTAATAGTTAGATTTTCAGTTTAAAAAAATTCATTTTCAACACACAAAAGCACTAATTTCTAACAAAATAGTCAAATTTCCAACCAGATGGATAAATTTTCAACTGAAATTATAAATCTTTAACAAAAAGAACATGAATTTTTCACACAAAAAATAGATTTTTTAACAAAATACATGAATTTTCAAGAAAATAGCTAAATCTTCATCTAAAAAAGATAACTTTTTACCAAAAGTGGAATAGTTAAAATTTTCAGTTGAAATAATTTTTGAAAAAAAAAACGTATTTTCGATCCAAGAAATAAATTTTCAATCAAAAAAATTAATATAAAAAAAACAGATTGAAAAAAAACACAGATTAATTTTCTACAAAATAAATTGAATTTTCAACCAAACTTATGAGCTTTTCACCAAATAGTTGAATTTTTATCTTAAAAAGGTCAATTTTCAATTAAAAATAGAATAGTTACATTTTCAGACAAAAAATTAATTTTAATTGAAAAAGAAGCGAAAGTAAAACTATGACATGAATTTCCAACTAAAATGATAAATCTTTAACTGAAAAAAAATTTCACACAAAAAATACAATTTTTAACAAAATACATGCTTTTTTAACAAAATACTTCAATTTTAAATAAAAAATGAAATAGTGTAATTTTTAGATATGAAAATTAATTTAAAAAAACAGCGAAAGTGAAACTAAAAAATGAATTTTCAACTGAAATGATAAATCTTAAAAAAAAAACATGAATTTTTCACACACAAAAAAATAGAATTTTTAACAAAATATATGAATTTTTTACTAAATATTTGAATTTTTACATTAAAAAGATAAATTTTTGACCGAAACTAGAAAAGTTGCATTTTTAGTGAAAAAAAAATTAGTTAGAAAAAGCGTAATTGTAACTGAAAAATTAATTTTCAACTAAAGTGATAAATCGTTAAAAAAATACATGAATTCTTCACTAAAAATTATTCAAATATTTTAATTTTCAACTAAAAATGGAACAGTTTATTTCTCATTCGTAAAAATAAATTTCCAACCAAAAAACGTACATTTTCAGCCAAAAAGAATTATTAAAAAAAAGACGAATTTTCCACAAAATACATGAATTTTGAAGAAAATAGTTGAATCTTCATCTAAAAAAGATAACTTTTTACCAAAAGTGGAGTATTAAAAATTTCCAGTTGAAATAATTGAATTTAGAAAACAAGAAAAATACATGAATTTAAACCAAATAGTTGAATTTTCAATTAAAAAATATCCTTTTTAGCCCAAAATGGAAGAAAAATATAATTTTTCAACTAAAAAGATGAATTTCCTACCAAAAAGGCAAATTTTCAACGATAAAATAAAATATTTAAATTTTCAGTCAAAAAAGTAATTTTTAAAACTAACAAAAGTCATTCTATAGCGAAATGAAGTTTTTAATTGATAACTTTCACTTTTTGATTGATTTTTATAGATTTTCAAAATTAAGAATTTATTTTACATTACAATTTTTCGTCAAATGCAGTTCCATATGGAACAAAATTGCGAGCCTTCCGTAGAGGCCTCTCTTCCGAAAAAAAAAACATGATTTCCCAAAGTAGCGAGCAATCAACAATCTGAGAGTTTTTATAGTAGAATTTAATGAAGGTATTTTAATGATACGATCTCATTTGAATAAAATGTGATCCAATTTACGCGACTCGTGTTGGCTTACCACACCTTTAGCCAAGGCTTTACTTTCTCCTGCGAGGAACCCGAAAACAGGAACAGTTGGCCAGCGAAATTAACCGGTTCGCGGATCCTATGCGCAATTGTGAAATACAGACGCTCTTTCCCGAGAAGCCTTCGCAAAAAAAAAATATAAGAAAAAAAGAAATTTGTTTGGGTCGAGAAAGTCTGCCTAAAAAAAGAAAAAGATAGGCATCAAGCTCGATGTCATTGTTCTCCAGGTCATTCTCGGGTGTCAATGACATCGAAAGCATTAAGGCAATATTGCATGCCGGACTGACACAAACCAGATCCTTACTTCATCGATTTTTTTTAAAGATTGGCTACTTATTTGTTTGACAAAGCAAATATCGATTGCTGAAGATTTTATTTTTAAACAAAATTTAAGAAAGGTATTGCACTTTTTATACTTTGGACAATTTACTTATCATTGTAATTAACGTATTTTTTTTTAAGTACGCCAAGAAGACGAATATATAGATTTCAATTGATTTCAGCTGCTCCTTAATGGTTATTTTTCATGTTTATTAAAAAAAAAATTGATTTTTTAACCATCTTGGTTCCCATCAAATTTCTACCCTGACTTTCTTCATACCCCTTTATTTTCTACCTTGAATTGTCTTTTCAGAGAAAAAATGATGAATCCCATTTGCTTTACATAAATTCTTTCCAATAATCATTTTATGTGGAACGACTGAAAAATCCCGAAAAATAAAATTCCCGAATTGGAAGATTTCGGAATAACAAAATTCCCGAACAGTTTATAGTATTGGAAAATTAGAAAATTCCCGAATGATGACATTCCTGATAGTTTATGATACTAGAGAATTTGAAAATTCGCGAATAACAAAAATTTCGACGTAAATTTCTGAATGATCAAATATCCGAAATAGAAAATTCCCGAATTATAAAATTCCAGAATATAAACAATTAATAAAATTAGTTAATTGTAATATGATTTTGATTCCAATAATTTAATTAGTTTTATAAATTGAAACAAATATTTTATAATTCATCAATTTTCTTACGGGAATTTTATTATTCGGGAATTTTCAAATACGGTAATATTATAAACAGTCGGGAATTTTATTATTATGGAATTTCTTGATTCGGTAATATTATAAACTGTTAGGGAATTTTATTACTCGAAAATGTTATTGTTCGGGAATTGTATTATTCGAGAATTTTATTATTCGTCAGTTTTATTATTCAGGAATTTTGTTTTTCGGGAATTTTATTATTTGGGAATTTTCAAATTCAATAATATTATACACAATCGGGAATTTCTTAATTCGGTAATATTATAAACTGTGGGGGAATTTTCTAATAGAGGAATTTGATGAATCGAAAATTCTACTATTTAAGAATTTTATTATTCGTAATTTTATTATTCGGAAATTTTCAAATTCGATAATATTTATAAGCAGTCGGAAATTTCATTATTCGGCAATTTTATTATTCGGGAATTTTATTATTCAGGAATTTCATTATTCAGGAATTTTCAAATTCAATAATATTATAAACAATAAGGAATTTCCTAATTCAGCAATATTATGAAATTTTCGGGAATTTTCTAATTTAGAAATATTATTACTCGGAAATTTCATTATTAGGGAATTTTATTATTCGGGAATTTTATTAATCGGGAATATTCAAATTCAGTAATATTGTAAACAATCGGGAATTTCCTAATTTGGTAATATTATAAACTGTTCGAGAATTTTCTAATTGTTGTACTTTATTACCCGCAAATTTTATTATTCGGGTATATTACTACTCGGAAATCTTATTATTTGAAAATTTTATTATTCGGGAATTTTAAAATTCTCTAATATTACCAAAATTCGGGAATTTCATTATTATGGAATTTCTTGATTCGATAATATTATGAAATGTTCGGGAATTGTATTACTCGGAAATTTTAAAATTCGGGAATTGTATTATTCGGGAATTTTATTATTCTTCAATTTTATTATTCAGGAATGTTGTTATTCGGGAATTTGATTATTTGGGAATTTTCAAATTCGATAATATTATACACGATTGGGAATTTCTTAATTCGGTAATATTATAAAATGTTCAGTGATTTTCTAATTCGGAAATTTTTTGATACAGGAATTTTATTACTCGAAAATTTTATTATTTGGGAATTTTATTATTGGGGAATTTTATTATTCAGGAATTTTATTATTCAAGAATTTTATTCTTCATAAATTTTCAAATTCAATAATATTATACACAATAGGGAATTTCCTAATTCAGCAATATTATGAACTGTTCGGGAATTTTCTAATTCAGGAATTTTATTAATCGGAAATTTCATTATTCGGGAATTTCAGTATTCGGAAATTTTATTATTCAGAAATTTTATTATTCAGGAATTTTATTATTCGGGAATTTTGTTAATCGTGAATTTTATTATTTGGGAATTTTCAAATTCGATAATATTATACACGATTGGGAATTTCTTAATTCGGTATTATTATAAACTGTTCAGTGAATGTCATTTTTTAGATGACAGTTGCTCCCAGTGGGACCCTGCGGTGGTTGTTAACCTTTAGTTTTTAATTATATATCGCTTTTCCTCGGAACTTTTTCTACTGCACTTTTCCCCTCAACATTTTCTGTAACGTTTTTCCTCGGAACTTTTTCTCTCACATTTTATCCCTGAACATTTTCTGTAACGTTTTTCCTAGGATATTTTTCATAGTTACATTTTCACCTCGCGATTCTGTTTATCTTTTTTCCTCTGAACTTTTTTGGTTACTTTTTTTTCTCTGAACTTTTTCTTCACTGTTTTTCTTCAAAACTTTTGGTGTCACATTTTTCCTCTAAGGGCTTCTTATCCTAAACGGGAAAGATATCTTCATGAAATAAAATTCTTTCATAGAAATATAAAAAATAAATTGGAGACTTATTTTAATAAAAATATATAACATTTGGTTTCAAACTGAAGCGATATCTTTAATTTGAAAAATTCTTTCGAAGAAATATAAAAAATGAATTAAACACTGTATTTTAATAAAGAATATCCAACATTTTATCTTTAACTAAAACAATGCCTTTTTTTAAAATGCTTTCGTATAAATATAAAAAATGTAATAAAAACTATACATTCTTAATTTATTGCTTTAAATTCAACTATTATATTAATTAATCCTTCGAATAATTAATGAGTATGTATGTATGTATGTATGTATGTATATGTAATTACTCCCTTTTACGGGTTTGAGGGCCTCCGCTCCCTGTACACATGTTTACATTCCGTCCTTAATCTGACTTAACTACTGCTTATATTCTAATGTTTCGCCTTACTTAAAATAACTATAATATTAATACTAATAATTCTCAAAATTCTAAAAATGAGCGATCTTCCAGGGCTTCCGTTTTCTTTTACCTTAAAATACATTTTTAACGATTTCAAAATTTAACTTTTATGCTAGTTACTTTCCTTATTAGGATTAACCGTTTGGCTCTGCCCTGTTCCCTTTCTTGTTCTTAGTTCTTCCATTTTCTTCATCCACGTCACTCCCTGCCCATTACCATCCAAAATCCATCTCACACACTCATCCACATTCAACGGTGCATCTTCCTCTCATGTACACCTCTTTAATAAATGTGCTCATGACTCCATTTCGTGTCCACATACTCTACACAGATTCTCCTCTTCATACATCCAATATCTACAGGCTCTCACTCCCATTCTAAACCGTACCCTCCATTCTTCTTCCTTTTTAATTTTTTGCAAATATTCTGGTTCCGTCAATTCTTTGACCATCTATTGTACTTCGAGTCCATAATCTTTCTCCATCTCTTTTCTCTTTGTCTTACTCATAACTCTAACTCTCTGTCCTGCCACTCCAGTACCCCTTCTCGTATAGCACAAACCCTCCTAATTTTTTCCTTTTATCCTCCCATTTCCAATTTCCCAAATTGCCTCTCTTCTCTTTGTTCCGAATTTCTCCCAAGCATAGTTGTGCTATAGGACGGAAGTCTTCGGGAGACGTATGGTTAGATATTTTTGGAACAGGGCGAATAATCGCCTCTTTCCAGGCATCAGGAAATATTCCCATCTGCAAAGATGCATTGTAGATGTGCAAGAGAATAGGGCAAATGACTGGTAACGCAAGACGAATCATTTTAATTGAAATACCATCAGATCCTTGAGCATTTGATTTTACCTCGAAGAGTTTTTTAATTAGGGTTTGTTGCGATATGTCAGAAAAGACTAATTTAGTATCATCAAAAGTAGAGGAAGCTGAGGACGGGGAAGGAGTGCTGTTTGCAAGGAGTGTAGATTTTGTAGTAATTATATTGATTGTATGAGTCCCGGATTTTGGTTTATACTAAGTTTCTTAATTTACGAAATTCTGCTTGAATAATACTTTTTTTTGTTCTTTTAGCCAACCTACGTTTTTTCTCTCTTTCTTTTATTAAATCTTTGATATAAGAAGTGATCTATGGTGTGGACTTCTTATTTGCTTTAAGATTTCGTATGGATAGAGGAGTTACACTAGAGGAGGGATTAAAGGAGAACTGGTATTGTATGCTGATAAGATCATGGTTTGAGAGGAATGAGATTGATGAGATGTCATGGAAGGATTGTATTATCTCCCATAAATCTTTCTTTTTCTATTTGACATGTGAGAGTCTATTATCCTGTCACAGTGAATTTAATCTGTGATTATTAATTGGAACATACTGTTCGTTAATAAAATTTAAAGAAGCTGCATCAAACTCTTTTTCATAAAAAGTATTAAAAAGATCAATTTCCTTTTGCAAATAGTAAGGTACCAAGGATGGACCATTTTCTTTAAATTTAGTGATCATACTAATTCCGTCAGTGAAAGTTACGAACGCTGTATCTTCCTTAATGTTTTTTTAGATCTTTTAAGTAAAAAGTTTTTAGGACCTATAACGATTTTTTCTTTAATGTTGTCATAGATGAATCCATGTCTGTCTGAATAGTCCATCCCTAGAAGACCATTTGCTGGCAGGTTGCTACTTTCATCAAATATTTGAAATTTATTTACTTTGTCAAAATGTTTTACTCTAATTGCATACTTTGAAAACATGGTATCATCTGTGATGCCTATTATTTTTATAGGACTAAATCGCGTGCATTTATCACATAACAAAAGTTCTTTAATTACAGAAATATTTGCACCTGTATCTATTAAAAATCTACCTGGTTTAACACCTTTTATTTTTAGATATACGTGCTCGCTAGGCCTAGAGTCATTGTCGTCGCTTCGTCCGCTGCTGATTCTTCCAATTCCTTTTCCTCCTCTATGTACTCCCTCTCCACTACATGGTCGAAGAAGTTGGATTCTTCGTCGGTCACGTTCGCTCGGTTTTCCGGAGGCCTGCTGGTTGAGGCTTGGTAGTAAAAATTTTGTTTTTACATGTAGGAGTCTTCTTTTTTATGCCCTGGTCGTTTACAATTTCCACAGGAGACTTTATTTCGTCCTGAAGAAGAAATCTCGTCTTGTTTTTGTAACCATTGTTTTTTGTTGGCAATGTTCTTGGTGCTTGATTTTTTCTTTTTGTTCTGATTTCTGCGTCGACATCATAAGCTATACAAAATGCTTCGTTTAGATATTTTGGATGTTGAGGTCTTATTCTGATTTCATATTCTTCTCTTATGTTTTGTAGAAATGCATCAACTCCCAGTTGTCTTTCTAATCCTTGTCGAATATTTAACTTAAAAGAAAATATTCATAATCCATCTAAATGCTATCGAATTTTGTCTTGTATTTTAAGAAATCTATTAATAAAGCTGTCTAATCCTTCAGTTTCTCCCATTTGACAGTTTTCTCGTTGTCGATTAAGAGAAGTGTAGGACTCTCTTTCTCCTAATAGGATTTATAGTCTATTATACAATTCCTCGTAGTTGGCAAAAACATCTATTTTTATGAAGCTGGCTGCTTGTCCTTTTAGTTTTTGAGCTATCATGCCATCCTTCAAAATGTTTCGTTCATTCGTTTTCATTTCAGCTCCTGCATTTTCAATTTACTGAATAAAATTATCACAGTTAGTTCCATCAATGTCTGAAACCAGGTTGATGGTTGTTTTAAAACTGAATTCACCTTCATACGTACTTGTTGGATTCGCATATTTATTTTCATAATCCCTGTTTTGATTATTTTTAGAATCTTCTAAGTTATCTAATCATGCGGTGATTCTCTCTAATTGTGACATTATTAAATTTAGAGTATCATTTACTAAAGTTGTAGTGGGAGATATAGGTTTTGACATTTGTTTTTATCGAATACTAAACTTTCACTTAAGAGGTTAGCTTGAAGAATGTAATGAAAAAGCTTTTGGGTGTCTGTAGTCCTTCCAAATAAGTGTTTAGGATCGACGAATCACGTTAGTAACTTCACTTCTTCACATTTATGTTCTCACTCCACGTGTCACCTCGCGTACTCTATTTAAAAGTAGCTCAGGGGCAGGTAGTAATGCTGTTTGTCTATTTGATTCAATTACTTTTCATTTTTATTTTGTTTATTTCGAAGTACGTATGTTCTTTTTCCGAGATATCGCCAATGTGATATACCAGACCGCTGCAACCAATTTGTCATCCGCGTGACTGAGCGACAGATAAATTTAAATATGAGAATCGAGAGTAATCCTCTCGATTCTGAGTTTATTCAATTTATAATATGAATCATACAAAATTCCTTGCCTTCTGCTCTTAAGCAGGATAGTGTTAACGCGACCGAGTTTGCATTTAAACTAAATTTCGATTAGCAAACATTTCCGCTCGGTATATTGAACTCTACAATGGAATCTGCTGACTATTCGAATACTCAGTTGGACTTTTGCAATAACTGAAAATTGGCAAAAACCAGCAAACTTGCTTTCTTGTAAATTTGTAAACAAGCCCAACATAAGATAACATCGTTACCAACAAAAAAGTAACTTTTTGCTGATACTTACAGAATTTCTGTTACATAACTTGTAACAAAAGTAACAAGAAAACTGAAAATACGAGAAACCCACCATAATTTAATTCTTCGAAATTTGTTGACAAGATTAAATTAACACAACACCATTTCTAACGAAAAAAGTCACACTTTCCGATTCCTTTCAGAATTTCTATGACATAACTTTAATTAAACTAACAAAAAAATTCAACAGTTGCGAAACCGAAAAAACTTTCTTTCTTCAAAATTTGTTACCAAGATGTAAAAAACAAGACACATTTTCTAATAACAGAAGTCACCCTTCTCGATTTCGCTAAAAAATTCGGTGTCATAACTTGTAACAAAACTAGCAAAAACCTGATAATTTGCGAAACCCAGAAAACTTGCTTTCTTAAGAATTTATAAGCCAGCCAAACATAAGATAACACCTTTACAGACCACAAAATTTCTTCTTTTTGATTCCCCGCAGAGTTTCTGTTACATAATTCTTAAAAAAGTAACAAAAACAGAACATTCGAGGAATCCAGCAAAATCTCTGTCTTGAAAATTTGTTGGCAATATTAAAATAACAACACTTTTTCTAACAACAAAAGTCACAACTGGAGCGAGACGAGGGGAAGTGTTGCGAAATGAGTCCCGCCAGAAATACAAGAAACCAAATTTATCAAAATAACTTCATCTTCACAGGCTCCCGCATTTGCCTGCACTTCCACACGAATGTGCTTCAGTGCAACCCGACCTGAAAAACCCACTTGTGGCAAAAAACCCCAGGAGTAGCCGAACCATTTAATTCATTACAAATAGTGGCAAGTAAAACTCATCAGAGCCCTGATCCAAACTGGATCTGTCCAAGCCGGATCAAACTACTTATTAATTTTTAACTAGTTTCGGAACCTATTCATACAACCTGATCACTCCTCAGAGCCGAAATCACACTTAACATCCTCTTACGAGGTCAAAACCATTGAAAATTCCTCCCAACATTCCCAAAGTTCCTCTTTTAGGGTTCAGGTGAATATTAATAAGGGTCCTATCGGTGACATTCTCCACCCGTACGAGAGCCACAGGCTCTCCGTACTAATGGTTAGAACCGATTGGACATAAATATTATCGCCTGGTTTGAGATTGTGAAGATAGTAGCCGTCTACTTATCTAGAACTCAAAGTAAACAATAATTGTCCCCAGTGGCCCCCTCCAAATATCAGCGCATGCTATCAACAATTATGTCAACATTAAGTCAACTACAACTTACTGAACAGGGCGACATAGGCTTTTAATTGAATTAATATCATGTTTCAATCATCTCTAATCTTCAACCTCCCCTTCATCTATTACCATTAATTTTACGAGCCTATTAATTGGGCGTCTCATTATTCCTTTGACAGAACGTACATCTGCAACACGAACTCGACCATCCTTACTTGGGTAAGTACGGTCGATGATACCCTTCAACCATGAGTCTCGCGGTAAAGTGTGTTCAATAACTAGCACTGCGTCATCTTCATTCAGTGGTTCAACTTCCGTTTGCCAACTAGGTAATATGGTGGGAAGGTATTCTCTCATCCATCTGCTCAAGATGCCCTGGATTAACTCTTCCACTTGATGCTCCAATAAGAAAATTATTTGGAGTTAGTGCTTCTGCATCACAACAATTCACTGAGACGTGTGTCAATGATCGGCTAATCACCATGTGTTAGATTTCAGTTATTAACGTAGCTAGGCATTCTTCTCGTGGCGCTCTTCCATTAAGAATTACTGTAAGCGCTGTCTTAATACTACACACCATTCTTTCCCAGCTACCACCCATATGTGGTGCGTATGGTGGGTTGAAGTGCCATTCCATACGAAGATTTGCTATATGATCCTGGATTTTGACTTTGTTAAGCTCTTTCAGTGCATTTCGTAGTTCTGCAGCTGCGCCCCTGAGGTTAGTTCCCTTGTCAGAATAAATGCGAGATGAACATTCTCGTCGGGCTGTCATGCGTTGGAGAGCCATAATGGCAGAGTCCGCACTCAATGACGCAGTGATTTCCAAATTTATTGCTCTGGATGAGTGGCATGTAAAAACAACGTCCCAATGTTTTTCCCGTCGCCTGCCAATAGTAGCATACATGGTTCCGAAATAAGCTAGTCCCGTATACGTAAAAGGTCTTAAATGGTGTGATACTCGTTCGGTTAGTAGATCACCCATTCGGGTGTGGGGGGGGGGGGGTGTAGCCTTCCTGATTTGACATATTTGGCATTGAATTAATACTGATTTTACTGTTGGTCATAGGTTTAACAGCCAATATTTGTGTCGCAATTCGTTGACCAAAATCCATGTTTCCCTGCCACGATTTATCATGATAAACACGTACCAACAGTCTTGTATATTGATGCTTTCCGTCCAAAATTGCAGGCTTTTGATTACTGGATTCAAGACTCGTAGTCTGCTATACTTAGGTAATGGTTTGTTTCGTCGTACGGCTTCCAATTCCTGCCCAAAACTCTCAAGCTGGGATTTTCGGATCCAGATCATCTCAGTTTCTCTCAGGTTTTCAGCAGATGGTCTGATTTTCTTGCTTCTGACCCAGATTTTTCTTGTGAAATCAAAATACATGCAGTACTACGTACGAGACACAACCATTTCGTAAAATTATTAATGTAGAATGCACTTCTGTTGTGAGAGCGGCAATTTCTATTTGAACGTTATCATTTGAAGAGGTTCTATTGTCGAAATGTGGTTGGCTTGGCCAGTGTGAGATATTTTTTAAAACAAAGTTGGCTCCCTTGATCCATTTCATTTGGTATTCTTCAAGGGGGCCCTTTCCTCTGATGGTGACGTCCACTGGATTTTGAGCTGTGGGCACCCAATTCCATTCGGATACTTCAGTCAATTCGTCTATTTCTCTTAGACGGTGTGAATCAAATGCCCCATGAGTTCGAGAATCGGATTGAATCCACGACAAGACTATACGGGAATCGGTCAGAAAAAAGTTTATTTATATGAAAATCGTGTTCACTTTCAATACTTCGCGCAAGGCGATTAGCCAGAAGTGCAGCCTGAAGTTCTAATCTTCGAATAGATATGGTTTTTAGCGGCGTTACTCTAGTTTTTTCATTAACGAACGCTACCTTATATAAATTATTACCAAAGAGAAATCTCCAGTAAACAACATCTATATATGCTTCCTCGCTAGCGTCACAGAGTGCATGGAATTCAATAATTCGATACTCTGCTATCTCTATATAGCAACGCTGAGTCCAGTAATTCGCAATTATTTTTTATTTACTCATCCATTTTTCCACTTTATAAATACTTCCTCCCTGAGTCGTTCGTCTCAGGTAATACCGCTACGCCATATACTTTGCAGCAGGATTTTACTCCGAATTGTGAACGGTTGAAGGAATCCTAGTTGCTCAAAAACTGTCATAAACACCCGGAGCATCTCACGATTAGTGGGTGGTTTAACGCCGTTGCGAATTTCTTCTGAAATCTTTGCCAATCTGACGTTGAACGTAAATGTATCAAAATTAGGATTCCATATGAGCACCAGAGTTTTTTCAACCGGCAGCTCATCCAACGCCAGATCAATTTCTCCTGATGTCAATTTTTCTTGCGGCAAGGAGCTTCCAACCTTTTGACTATTGTTGGCCCAGCTTCATATCTCGAATCCATCACGCGAATACAGTTTCGTTACATTTCGAATGATCATAACAGATTCATCCTCTGTATTAGTATCATCGAGATAGTCATTCATGTAATGCTTTCGAGTAATAGCATCCACTGCTTTTGGAGAATCTGTTTCAGTTTCGCGTGCGTTCCGATCTCTTAGATACAATGCAGTACAAGATGACGATGTAGCTCATACAGTTCATAGAGTTCATAGAGTTCATACAGTACGTGTCTGGTTCACGTGTTGCATCACCGTATCGTCATAAAAAACTCTTGAGTATCTTGATCTTCCTTTCGAATTTTGATTTGTAGAAACATCTCTCTGATATCTCCCGTAAATGCTACAGGTTGTTGTCTGAACCGCATGAGAACGCCAGGAAGAGAATTAAGCATCGTATCACCCGCTAGTAGTTGATCGTTCAGACTTGTTCTTTGACATTTTGCTGAAGCATCAAATACCACTCTGAATTGTCCTGGCTTGTTTGGATTTACAACACTAAAGTGTGGGAGATACCATACTTTATTTGCTTTTACCGAATTGTTTATTTTCATTGCGTAACCTTTATCAATAAAGCATTTAATCTGATCACAATACAGATGTTTGTAGTAGGGATCCTTTTCCATTTTTCTTTCCAGAACTTTGAGTCGATTAAATGCCATTTCCCGGTGTTCAGGTAAGTAAATTGTTTCGTTTTTCAAAAGCAAAGGTGCTTCCCACCGGTTGACCACACGCTCTTCTAAGAGATTCTTGCGATATAAGCAGGATACACCAATAGCCTCTAAATTAAAATATTCACGTACGAGTTCGTGCAGCTCTAAATGACTCTCCAGCTGCTGATAACTTAAGTGCCTATGAGCCCCGTATCGCTCACACGTATACCGTTTTGGGATGTTTTGATTTTCCATGCATTGTTGATTGAATGTGACCGTGAATGGATTGTACGAGATGCTATTGGAGCATAACGGCCAACACTACGAGTTTCGTGCGAAGTTATAAGATCTGAATAATATTGTCCTAATATTATCACAGGTTTTGCGAATTGGTGGAATTCGATATTTAAGTCTCAAAGATGTTCATAGTATTTTAAAAGGCCTTCTTTCAATCCCTGGCATGGCAAGAATAAGTGATGTACCGTCTGTACAGTCAGTTCATGCACAGTGTTGGATTGCTTTCTTTAAATAACTAATTTTACTCGTTCGTTCTGCCTATTTGAGATTTCACCAACACTTTGGAACGACAGATCATGACAATATCCTAATAAACCTAGCCTTTTAGCTACATTTGCATCCAATAAAGAAACCTTAGAGCCATCGCCTAGGAATGCGTAGGTCACTTGTCATGGCCATCAATTGCAGAGGGAGTTTCCAGCTCGGCGATTGTTTTTAAAGAATTTTCAGGGTCGCTTGATTTGGACCCTTTTCTTCAGAATCTTTAGCCCGCCATTTGTGAAACTTAAAAGTGAAAAGCGAACAGCGAAAGCACATACGTTGGGTTAGCGCCCATTGCCATCGATTCGCAATTGGTTGTGCTCTAAAGTTAGAACATTTAATGACTAAATAACCCTGTCTATCACAATATCCACACTTTCGTATATTATTCTCTTTTGTTTTACTAAATGCACTAGCCTGAATATTCTGCCTTCGCGCTTAGCTCAGTTCGTAAAATTGTTTTCCGCAGCGTTTGACAGGTGTCTTACTTAATAAAGAACTAGTACCTGCTTCACATGCCATCCCAGCCTCCTGTTCTAGAAATCTAGCAATAGTTACCAATCGCGGTTCCGTTGATTCTGCATGCCACTTAAATCCATTATAGTGGTATATAACCGAACAACGCATTTTTTCGATAAAACTGGTTGCTAGCTCCGGACTATGCAAGTATCCTACATGGTTCATGGCTTCCATGGCCGCAACGGCGTTATTTACGTTTGTAGACAAGGCTACAATATCCGTTTGTGGACCTACTTTCGGCAGAGACGTCAGTTCTCGCACTATTTTTCTAAGGATTATATCAGAGTTGCCGAAATGCATTTCCAGAGTATTCAATATTTGCTTCACGTTGCTGGAAGTCATCATAAGGGAAGCTACTGCTTCCTTGGCCTCGTCTTATAATCATCCATATAGGCAGGAAGCATTTTCTGCTTCATTATATCCCCCCACTTCGGTAGATAATTTAAAGGCACGCTTAAATCGAATCCACAAACCCCAACCCATTTAATTTTTGGAAAATTTTTCGATCCAGTTAGTCTATTCACTAGCCTTTCGGTAGTACCGCTGGGTTGACTAAATCTTTGCATTGATTCTATAGTTTGGGAAAGAGCATTCGTCAACTTTCTGATCCCGTGTTTATCTCTAGTCCTCTTTCTTGACCTTTCATTGATCGCATATGTATTTTGATCTACTAGATCTGGTGAAGTCTCATTTTCAGGATTTTCCAACCAAGATCTAGCAGTTTAATTAACTTGTCGTTCGGTTTCCTGATGAGGCTCTATCAACATCCCCTCCCCTTCCATTTCAGCTGCCTCTAATTCCCCCAAATTTGCTTTCAAAGGCTTTTCTAGCAGATCTAGTTCCACCTGTTTTCTGTCTTCTATAGCTCGTTTCAAAATTTTAGCTCGTTGTTCTGCTGCGTCCCGTTCCAATTTCCGATTCTGTGCTATGGAACGCGCTAACGAATTACCCGACGCTACACTGTAGTTACTTCGAACTTGCGTAATAGTGGTTCCGTAGGACCCCCCACTATATTAGCTCGCCTAATCACATTCCTATATCGCGAATTTCCAGAATAATTATTTACACTTACGTGTGATGGGGTAGAGTAGCCAACTTTATCCCATGTCCGCAGACTTCCGGACTTCTGTTTTGCATGCATGCCTTCACGATCCATACGTTGAGGTTCCTCAGGTTGGGTTCAGGTAAATATCAATAAGGGTCCTATCGGTGACAGTCACTCTTGTTCATCACTCTCAGAATTTCTGTTACATAACTTGTAAGAAAACTAACAAAAAAAATCTCAGCGTTTATGAAACCTAGCAACATTTCTTCCTTAAAAATTCGTTTCCAAGACTCAAATAACAAAACAAATTTTCTAACAACAAAAGTCACCCTTTTCGATTCCTCTATGAATTTCTGTTAGACAACTTGTAACAAAACTAAGAAAAACACTGAACATTTAAGAAACCTAGCAAAATTTGTTTCTGGAAAATTGTGTTACTTCAGTTTTAACAAAAGTAACAAAAAGAAAAAAAAACTCGAGAAACACACCGAAACTCCTTTGTTACAAGTTTGTTTAGCAAGATTAAAATAACACAACACCTTTTCTAACAAAAGTCACCCTCTTCGATTGCTCTAAGAATTTTTGTGACATAACTTGTAACAAAACTAACAAAAAACTGAACATTCGCGAAACCCAGAAAAGTTGCTTCCTTGAAAATTTTAAAGCAAGCCTAACATAAGATAAAACCTTTACTAACAAGAAAGTTACGCTTTTCGGTTCCTCTCAGAATTTCTGACACATAACTTGTAGTAGAAGTAGAAAAAAAACAGAAAATTCAAGAAACCCAGCAAAACATCATTCTTGAAAATTTGTTGGCAAGACTAAAATAACACAACACCTTTTCCAACAACAAAAGTCACTCTTTTCGATTCCTTGTAAAGATTCTCTTACAAAACTTGCAACAAAACTAATAGAAACTCATATAAAGACCAGAAAATACCAAATAAAGCAAAAAAATTAATGTTCACTAGCTTGTGAAAACACTAATGCGGTTTGCAGACAGGTTCTTTAATGTCACTGTACGCAATTTCACCACGCAACGCTCAAAGGTTAACTGTAGAACTGCAGCGCCACTCACAGGACCTGACCCCATTACTACCTAGATTTTTTATAGGGTAGAACCGAACGTCCATATTTTCCCAAAGACGAGACATTCCAGTTTGAAAAATAGTTTGTGCCTTAAAATCCCCTGCCTCTAAACGGAGGGTTAAAAAAGTTCTAGAAAAATGGCAAGTGACACTTTTTTACACCTCGCGTTGATTTTTATTGTGTGATGAAAAACCAAAAACGACACAATTTGCCAGTTTTAACAACGTGTTGGTGGAAGAAAAATGAAGCAAGTTAGGAAAAATAGAGAATATAAATGATTTTTAAGATACCGATTTCAAAGGGAAAAGTTGGATGTCAAAGTGGTTGAAACTGTTAAATTATATTCTTCTTTATTTTTATGACACCATACATCTGCAACGATCGCGCTTGAAACTATGCACTAGTCGTAAGTCTAAATTATGTTATCCCCTCTCCTGCAGCTCCTGGGACCGCGGCACCCATGGCGATTGGTTCGCCATGGGTGCCGCCTAGCACGAAGCAGTGGACTCACCGATACCTAGCTCCACGACACTATACGGTACGGATTGCCCCAGAATCTTGCCTTTCGATGACTCATGTCTCGTATCTCAATCCGTCGAAACCTTTTGGGTCAAAGAAGAATCAAATAAAGCTGTTCTCTTTTGCGACAGCCCTCACCTCTTCCTCATCCCACTTACTGTATTTTTTTTGTTTGTGCTTCTGAATATCATCAAACATGTTTACTGCGAATGAAAATAATTCATTTGGGGTTTCCCTGTACTCCTAATGTTATTTTTTTTCAACGCACAGCGATATACACATAAGGACGCTGCACTCTTCATCGATGTTCTATTGGTTGCCTTCAGAGTTGATTAAGGGGGACACACGTCACAACCTTCATCGGGAATCCATTGGTTGCCTACAGAGGCGACCTTTGGATTGTTGTTTAAGGGGATGCCCATTGACACAAAAGGACACCGCGCCCTTCTTCTAGGTTCTATTGGTTGCCTTCAGAGGGGACCCTTTGTTGGTCGATTAAGGGGGAGGCACGTCACACCTTCCATCGGAAATCCATTGGTTGCCTTCAGATGGGACCTTCGGACTGTCGGTCAAGGGGATACCCATTGGCACAAAAACTAGACTGCACCCTTCATCGAGGTGACCGACCGTGGGACGCAGAAGCGAAAACAGGATCGAACCACGTCCGGCATTCAAGCAAGTCGAGTACAAGGATGCCCCTCCTAAATGCTGATACTGTCCAGGCTGGCGTTTGAACCGAGATTGTCCCGAAAGAAATAAGGCACTCGAACAACCTAACAAAGGGAATCCCGTCCCCTCAGAAAACTGGCGAAAATCCGGCAAATATGCGGAGGATCCTCCCGCACGTCTTACTACTGCCTTTAGGACCCACAGAAAATTGTCACGAGTTCTAGTGCAGCTCGCGGGTTATGACATCCTGGAACTCTACGACACCGCCGCATCGGACTTCATTCATGCGCGCTATCTATCTGAGGCACAGATGGGCAATTCGAAAGGGTTCACGGAACAGGTGGATTTCGCAGTGGACGGAGGCATCATGAAGGTGATCAAAGAAATCGATCTGGACTACACCATTGCAAATAAAATCATAAAATAAAAAGTAAAATCATAAAATCGAGCCGGTCACAACTAAGCCAGTAATGAAAAAACCCTATGCTTACTCGCAAAAAAAGAAAAGGATAATTCAGGAGTCGATCAAATAAATGTTGCAACATGTCATAGAACCATGCATGTCTCCCTATTGTTCTCCCATAGTCTTAACTAAGAAGAAGAACGGAGACAGCCGCTTCTGCATCGACCTCAGAGGCCTAAACGTAATAACGAAAGATGTTTCCCAAGTCCTGCCGCTCATACCAGACGTAATCAGGGTGCTCAGAGATTCCATAGCCTTCACGACGCTCGACCTAAACAACTGCTATTAGCAGATTCCTCTGGACCCCGATTCAAGGAACTATACGGCCTTCACCGCCCCAGGTTGAGGAACTTATCGGCACAGATCGTACTTCATCTGAACCTGGTTTCTGAAAGACTCCCATCCATGCTCTCACTTGCGCTATCAACAAATGCTCATTCGTCTGGAAGGAGGTGCATTAACTAGGCCATCTGGTTACTGGGGACAGTAACCAAACCCAAGAAACGCACATTCGAGCCATACAGGAAGTCAGCATCCCCAGAACCAAGAATGAGCACGCTCTCGTGTCTACCCTTGACGACGATGATCATCTGTCTACCAAATGAGAATAGCCCGGGCCCCAGTTGCGAGGCGGTATACCTTACCACCATCGTCACCGCCAACTTCTATCTGGAGATTCAACCACATCAGGTGGAGGACGAGAGTCTACGGAAAATCGCTTAACAATGGCGAGCCCGTTCCATGAAGGAAAACCGCACATCCTCAGAAGAAAAGTTCCATCAAAAGTACATGGTCGACGATTCCGGACTTTGGATCCAGCATGGGACCCGGTGAGTTCCACGAAACCGGCTCACCCAAGGGGAGACGAAACCTTGCGCGTCATCTAGGAATTCAAAAGGATACTCGGGACTACGTTCGCTCCTGCATCCTCTGTGCATGATGCAAATTGTTTCGCAAATGTGGTAGAGAGCAACAGAGGCTACGTCGGTCCCAGAAACTACGGGAAATCGTGGCACTAGATCTGATGGGAACCTATCCTAGGTCACCACAAGAAAAAAGGGTTCTGTTTGGTGCCACAGACCTCTATTCACGATGGGTAGAGGCGATCCCCATCAGCGACGCTAAAGCCAAAAAGGTCACCGATCTGACGGATTCCGAAGTTTTTGATCATTTCGGGTATCCCCGAGCGATCCTCACCGATAATGGAACCCAGTTCACTGGAAATCAACGGGAAGGCGTTTGCGTTTAAGACTGCAGGTGAAGGCCTATCGAAATTGGGACCAGAATATCCCAGAAATCCTTTTCAATCTACGAAACCGAAAAAATGCCGCCACCGGCAAAACTCCCAGCCAAGTGTTATATGGCTCATCGCTAAACAGGCCCGGTGAATGGACGCTCCCCGGTCCCCCAGCAAGGAGCACTGAAGCCCGACCAGAGGATCACCAGCAGGAGGTAAGAGACGACCAAGCCTCCGACATTCAGAAGAAATACCACCCTCCACCCAGGCAACCATTACGTTATAATTTGGGTGATTTTGTGCTGATGAAAACGCACATGCTTTCGGATAAAGCTTGGGGAATCAATGCGGGCTTCCCCCCAAAACTTCACGGAACATTCCCGGTGATCACGAAACTTGAAGGTGAGATTCACATCTTCCAGCTGGAGGACAGAACCATCAAAGTAGATGGAACGCAAATGTTACCATCCTACAGTCGCAAGCGTCACCCGGACCAAGCAGGTACCTCGGCCCAAGACCACGATTCTTCGGCAGCCACCTCCGGTACATCGTCAGACTAGTCGCCTGCACATGGCGCCTTCAGTGGCCACTACAAACAGAAACCTCACCTAAAAACACATGCTCCACGTTCATCGTCGGCCCGATCGCCGGAACATGGGGCCAGCAGCGGACTTGTCAACAGCAAATCTTATGAGAAGTTACTTACTCCTATTTCGAGCGAACGAGCCGTCGTTCGGGATGTCAAAGGACCAAACGTCCTGGGGACCTGAAGAAGAGTCCACCTAAAGGAGAGACCTGCGAGCCAAAGATGGCCATTTTTCTACACTTTTATGAGCAAAAAATTAATTTGAAAAAATTATAAGCATGAAAAATAAATTAAAATTACCTAAAAATATAAAATCGGAAGTGGGGTTACAATTATTGAGATTTAAAATGAAGAATACAATATTAGACAGTACGAGGACGTTCGCGTCCTCGTACTGCGGAATACCTATATTTTAAATGTTTTTACGATGATTATCATCCTAAAGTTTGCATCAAATCTGTTACCGAAGACATGTTTTTAATAATTACATAATATTTTCTAGACCAAATATTGCAATTGTGATTTTAAATCTCAATACTTGTAACCCAACTTCCGCTTTTATATTATCAGGTACCTTTAATTTATTTTGCATGCATATAATTTTTACATTCTCATGCATGGGAGTGTAATGTAATCATCCAAATTTGCGTTCTCTGGTTTTTAACGGATCTTTACGTTTTGGCACTCACAGATTCCGAAAACCATAAAATTTTGTCGGTGTCTGTCTGTCTGTATGTCTGTCTGTATGTCTGTATGTATGGTTACCGGAATGTTGTAGCCTCGCTAACTTTTGAAGGATTTGTCGAATCGAGTCAGCCTTTTATAAACTTTTTAAGGGTCCCAAAATGAAGGTGAAGTTCGTTAACCAGATATTTCCGACCAAAATTAAAAATTTTAGAGCATTTTCAAATTTGAAAAAATTTTTTTTTTCAAGTTTTAGAAATTTTTGTCCAAGTTTCTTTTAGATGGGAGAGAGGCTTAAAAATTATCCTAATGAAATTTTTCATTTCGATGAAAATTAAAAAAGTTATATGCTTTTCAACATTTTGAAAATTTTCAAAAAATAGAGAAAAAAAATATTTTTCTGATAGATGAAAAGGTTCAATTAAAAATTGACTGAATTATTTATTCTGACCCTAAAGCCAAAATTAACATCCAACATTATAAACAATTATTTTCATCGAGGGTCAATATAATCTCCCCACTGAGTATTAAACTATTTATTTAAATTTTTTGAAGTGTTGCAAATACGTTTTTTTTTGTAAGAAATGAACTTTTTTACCTAAAAATGTAAGTATTTCATCTTTTGTTGGAAATTTATATTTTTAATTCAAAAATGATCTTTTATAGTTGAAAATTAAACTATTTGGTTGAAAATACATTTTTTGGTTGAAAGTTTTTTTAAGCTTAAAATTTAAATATTCCATTTTTAGTGAAAAAATGTTTTTTTTTTAGTTGAAAATTCAACAATTTGGTTAAATATTTATGTATTGCGTTCAAAATTCGTCTTTTTGTAGAAAATTAATCTTTTTGGTTGATAATGCATTTGCTTTTGGTTGAATTGTATACTTTCTACTTGGAAATTCGACTACTTGGTTAAAAATGCATCTTTGTAGGTTGAACATTCAACTATTTTGTTAAAGTCATCTTTTTTGGTGAAAAATTCCACTGTTATGTTGAACTTTTATCCTTTTGTATTGGAAATTCATATTTTATGGTAGAAAAGTGATCTTTCTTGGTTGAAAACGAACTTTTTGTTTGAAAATTCAACTTCTTGGGTCGGAAATTCAACTATTTTCTAAAATATTTGACTTATTGACTTGAAAATTCAACTATTTTGTTAAGAATGTAACGGTTTTTGGTTAAATTTAATTCTTGTCTGTTTGAAAACTCGACCATTTGGTTGAAAATTCATCTTTGTAGGTTGAAAATTCAAATGTTTTCTACAAAGTTCGCCTTTTTGGCATGTTTGAAAATGCAACGGTTTTTGGTTGTATGTTTGAAAATTCGACTATTTGGTTGAAAATAGATCCATATAGGTTTACAATTCAACTGTTATGTTGAAAATTTGGCCATTTGGATTAAAAATGCATCTTTTATGGTAAAAAAGTCATCTTTCTTGGTTGAGAATTAACTGTTTTGTTGAAAATTCAATTGTCTTTGAATAAACTTCGTCTTTTTGGCTTAAAAATTTAATTGTTTGCTCAAAAGTTAAACTATTTTGTTGAAAATTCGTTTCTTTTGCTTGAAATTTCAACTATTGGGGTTTTAATGCAACTGGTTAGCAAATAATTTTGTTTGGATATTTATTTTGTTGTGTTGAAAATTGATCTCTTTTGGAAAAACATTTTATGGTTAAAAATTCAATTATTTTGTTGAAAATGCAAGATATTAGGTATTTTCACTTCTACCACCAGATAACTTCACTTTGTTGAGTGCTGAGGGGGAAACAATGGACCAAATGCATGGGATATAACTTTATTTTTGCAATATCTTCGTAATGAACAATAATTATTATGATTTTATTATTTCATTAAATATTTCTTAAAAAGTAAAAACTATTTTTCAAATACACTTACATAGAAAAAAATAGTTTTTCCGAAGATATTAGCAAGATAGGGCAAAAATGGACCGAATCCCATGCATTGGTTCATTGGTTTCCCCTCGGCACTCAACGAAGTGAAGTTAGCTGGTGGTTAAGTGAACATACCTAATTTCGACATGAAATATTAAGAATTTAAAGCTTTTCATATTGAATTAAATATTATATCAACATTAGGGGTGATCCATTAATCACGTAATCGGTTTTTGGCTAAACTTCAATCCCCCACGTGACTGTGCCCACCCCCCTCTATCATCACGTGACTATTCTTAAAATGACGAAAATTTACATACAATGACAGGGAAAATTAAAAAGGATTTTTTTAAACCGTTAACAGGGCTTAGTTATTTCAGGTTGAGTGGGGGAAATCCAATATGCCTTCAAGCCGAGGGACAAACAATAATACTAATTGAATGGGACAAAACTTTATTTTTTAATAACTTAGAAAAAAAAAGGTTTTTCACTATACGTGTATTTGGATATTATTTTTATGTCTCAAAAGCTATTTAATCAAATAATAAAAGCAATCGTTTTTTTGTAACGATTTAATTAATCATTTGAACAGCTTTTGAAAAATAAAAAATAATTTCTGAATACATTTATGGCGAAAAATCATTTTTTTTTTAAATAAAGCATCCGAGATTCTAGCCTCAGATTATATTTGGCTGTAATTTCATTTGTAAATTGAGTTTTGAAAATAATAAAGCTTGAAAAATGTATAAAGCATATAGAAGGAACAATCTTATTCTGTGATATAAACTAGGATAAGAACAATGCTATAACAATTAAAATAATTTCTCTATTTCGTCAAAAAATAATATTTTAATACTAATATTTAAAAATTACAATGATTTTTAAAGTATTAAAAAGTACCTTAATAAGGTTAACCTTCACAAGTAACGTAATAATTCAATTGATTAATTTTTCTAACTTTAATTGGATAACATTATTATTTCTTATTTATTTAAATGTAATATTTGAAATTAATAATTTAAATTGAAGATAAATACCAATTTTCAAAAATTAACCAACGAAATCCAACGGACTAAAAAAATAAATTAGTGAATTACAAAACAAAATCTTAAAAATGATTCACTACAAAAATAGCTTTTTCAATATTAGAATACTTAATTTGTAAATAAAACATTAGTATGCAACGAGTAAACCTGTCCTGTTTTTGAATAATTTGAAATTAAAGGTAAGCATTTATTCATCTAATTTTTTTACATAAGAAAGTTAATTAGTTAGAAATTGTGTTTCTTATAATCTTAAAAAAAAATAAATTTACAATTACAAGAATCACGTGATCGGCTAAAAGACCCCCTCTCCTCCCCAAAGTTATTTTACGTGATATTTTTGGTGACCCTCTCCCGCTTTTAGAGTCACGTGATTTATGTACTGCCCATTAATTTGATTTAAAATAATTTATTCCCCTATTATTTCCCTATTTCTCCTATTTTGAGAGAATTTTGGGTTGTGAAGTCTGATATTTTAATATTTGTAATTATTCTCGATTCACTACCGAAGTTTATAGTTCACCTCACAGTTACGCAAGTATATTGGCAACTGAACTCACTAGAAACGCGAAAAAACGCAGAATAAACGTGAAATCCGTGCTTAGCCAACAGCTACGTTACTTTCGGGGGGGGGGGGGGGGGGGGCTATGGTCATAAATGAGGGTGTATGGGGGGGGCTCATAATAGCCTAAAACTGGTAACGTAGTTTATGGACGACCCCTTAACTGCCCACTAAGTCCTTAAACTCCCGCCTGACCTCCCTAAATGCCCGCCACCTTCCTAAAAGCCTGACCAACCTCCCTAAAATGGCCGTCTAACTGCCCGCCCAGCATCCCCAAACTGCCTAACCTGAATATCCACAAAAACTAATATAAAAAATAGTTCAAAATAACAATAAATTATATTTCAAAAAGTAGAAAAAAGTATCTATTTACTTCTATAATACTGGTGTTCGCCGATGCTATCCGACTCTGCACAATGGCGCATGTCGTGAAGACCAAAATCGGAAACTTGGAGAACCCAGCGCGAAGTTACGACGCAGTTGGAAGACTTGAGATTACCATGGCAGACTAGTACGGATGACTCGTGAATATACAACATACCCTGAGAGAAAAAAAGAACAAAATATTAAACGCACCATCGAAATAATATTCTTTTATTTTTTTACTTGTTTTTTTTTTTATTTTACATAGAGGCTTTACCTTAATGAGATCATGAACTAACGATGCAATGAACATATCGTCTAACCTTATATCTTCATTTTCAATGATGTCCTGCAACACAAGAAAAAAATTGAAAAGACCTTTCTAAGAAAAGTAAATTAAACTCATCATATAAGGGATTTACAAAGAACTCGAGATTGAACTCGACTTAATCCTGAGATCACTCAGAATTATTTTTTAATTGGAATTTCTTGAGTTTTTGAACTTATTTCGAGTTTTTGTAGACCCCTATATCTTAGCACATCTTATTGTAAGTTTGAGTATTTCCTTTTAAATTTGAAGCGTGTACTTACATAAAGACTTCCTTTGGCACAATAATCAGTAATTAATAATATCCTCATGGGTTCCACGCACGCTCCGATAAAAGAATTGAGATTACCGTGTCTTATTTCACGGAGAATGCGCATCTCCTTCATAACGTCTCGTGAAATGTCCTTTTTCTTGGAAAACTTGAGCTCCTTTATTCTCACGACCACACCATGATAGTGTCCTGTCTGCGCAAATACTTGATTCCCGCATCTCGACTCGTAGGATATTGCGCTAACTAAACTTAACTGAAAAAGGAAATAATCATTGATCAATAATTTTCATCCATTTTACTGAATTAATTTATATTTTCAATGAGGTCGGTGACACAAATTTCGTGATTATTCGAGTGTTAAATTTTACTTTCGAATTTAACGCACCTTACTAGGCGACGACATCAAGTTGTCCAGATGAGGATAACCGTGTATATCCTTAGGGTCAATTTTCCAAAGTAAACCCTCGATTTCCTGCTCAATTTTCCACCTTCGATATATACTTATTGTGACTACGGTAGCACAAAATAGCAAAGCTGCCAAAACGCCAGCAGCTATTATGCTGCGAAGATGCATATCATCCTGGGGACAATGCTCGTTTAGAAAACCACAACCTGGTTCTGCTTCCGGTTTATTTTTACCAGGCCAGTCCATTGCTTCCGACGGCCGGTAAAGCTATAAAAAAGGAAAAATCTTTTCTGTCATTCAAATAGATTCCATTTTCTAATGTCTATAGTCACATTTCAAGTTTATTAACTTTTATAGTGTCTTGCTACATAAGCTTTTTAAATTCGGGATTCCAATAGGCGCTTAAGATATTTTCTTTATTCTTATTTCAGAGTGTCAATTTTCAAAACTGATTTGATGGATTCGAGGTTTTAAGTTAAAGAATCGATAGATAGGATTGCTACAGAATTTTCATTTCAAAATAACTTTTCTCGATTTCCTCAAATTATTTTCCTTTACAAAAACCGAAACATGTTCCTGCAGTTGTTAAAATGGCTGAAACCTTAATAATTGATAGATAAATCGCTTTTCTGGATTTTTAAATCCACGCGGAAATTACTGAAATTTATAAGGGGCCATACATAAATTACGTAACAAATTTTTGGCCAATATTTTACCCATCCCCTCCCTCATGTAGACAATGTAGAGCATGCAAGGAATGAACTATACACTCCTCGAAAATTAAAGCATTAAAAAAATTAAAAAATATTCATCAAGAACTTTTCTTTACCATTTTTTTTTCATTACTAGTACATATTTGCAATTATTTAATATTGCTTATGCTTATTTCTAGATTTTTCGATAAGCTAAACGTGACCTAAAATAACAAAAACCTTTTAAAGAACGATTGAAACTTAAAAAATGTTGAATGATTTTAGGGGTAGTAGTAATTTAAAAAATTGTGAAAAAACTTTGCTTTAAAGGATATATTTAAGATATTTCAAAATCTCTTCCAATCTTTGAAATTTTTTGAAATCTCTCAATTCCCGTGAATGATTGCTTTGAAATTTCATTAAAATATTAGAAAATCCCTTGAAATCCCATGAAGTTGAAATCTTTTAAAATATCCTAAAATCTTTAAAATTCTTAAAAATCTTTCAAATTTGTTAATATCTTTCAAAATTGTTAAAATCTTTCAAATTTATTAAAATCTTTGGAAATAACTTGTAATATTACCAATTTCTCGAAATCTTTTAAATGCTTCGAAATCCCTTAATCCTTGTTAATACATTATTTGAAATTTCATTAAAAAATTATAAAATCCCTTGAAATTGCTTGAAATTTTTTGTATCTCTTCAAAGTTAGTTGAAATCTTTATACATGCCCTAAAATCTTTAAAATCCTTTGAAATTTATTATAATTCCTTGGAATCTTTTAAAATATCCTGAAATCGTTAAAATTCTTTAAAATATTTTTAATTTATTTAAATCTTTGGAAATAACTTGAAATATTGAACATTTTTAAAAATCTTTGAAATGCTTTTAAATATCTTAATTCTTGTTAATAAATACTTTGAAATTTCCTTAAAATATGATAAAATCCCTTAAAATCCCATGAAATCTGATGATACTCCTTGAAATTCAACGAAATTTGTTTAATCTCTTGATTTTTTTTTAATCTTTTGAAATGTCCTAAAATCTTCCAAATTTTGTTAAATTTATTAAAATTTCTTCGAATCTTATAAAATTTCCTTAAATCTTTCAAATACTTGGACATTTTTTTTAATCTATTGAAATTCCTTGGAATCTTTTTAAATTTCCTAAAATCTTTGGAAGTACCTTGAAATATTTCCGAGCCTCTTAAAATCATGAAATCATTTAAAATCCTTCAATTCTTGTGAATAAATTCTTTAAAATTTCATTAAAATATTATAAAATCTTTTAAAATCCCGTAAAATTTCTTGGAATCCCGTGAAATTCTTAGAGATCCTGGAAAATTCATTAAAATACCGTATTCAGAGCCTTTAAAATCCTTTACCATTACTGAAATCTTCGAAAATCTTATAAGATCCCGTGATATCTGTTAAAATTCCTTAAAAATCCTTTGAAATATTTGGAAATCCTATGAAATCCCTTGGAATCTTTCAATTAAAATTTTGAAAAACTTTGGTTTTTTTTATATTATTTTTTCATGGAAAGATGAAAAAAAACGTTATTACAATATTTTATTGTAAATTTACTAAACTTTAACGCTATAAACTATAATTTTGTATACACGGATTTCCTATATGTTTAATTTGTTGAAAATATTACGTAACATTATCTATTCACCACCCTGTAACAGAGAGTACCCCAACCCCCTCAGCTGTTATTTAATTTATGTATGACCCCTAAGTAGAAAATAATGATTAAAATTTTCCGTCTTTCCTAACTTTCCCAAGTTTTGCACATTTTTCAGACTCTGTAGCAACCTTGATATAGTCCATTCGCCGACCAAGTAGGTAAGGACTCTGCAAGGTAATTTTAAAGGATAAGGACGATTTCTATTGGTCGATTCTTTTGTGCTAAAATTTGCATTGGTTGACCTTCCGTCACCTTCACCTTTTGAACTCTACTCACTCGGTTAATGGACTATAGAACAAGATAATCTGAATGGATGCTGTAAATGACTCACTCACTAGAGTTTCACCCTGCTGGAACCGGCCAACTGGTTTCATTTGGTAATCACAGGAAAAGTTATTAAATTGAAAAGGGTCTTTCTTGACAGCGAGTACAGAGAAATTTCCTTCCGAATCTCCATGTTTGTCGAGCTTGATGGTCGCCCCGCTAACGCCTAGAAACATAAATATATGTTGAAACCTTAATTCATCATTCAAAGTCGAATTGGAGCTCAAGCGCTAATGAACCTTGCAAAAGCAGAAACAAGAATTTATTAAATATTTTTTTAAAGGGATTCAAGTATGCGCTCGAACCTAAAAAATGTATGTATTATATTCGATCCAGAGCCCCAATTCAACTTTTAATTCCAATTTCCATTTCGAGGGTGGCCACTTGAGACTTAGAAAAAAGTTCCCGGTTTTCAAAAATTGTTTCAACTAAACAATTTATAATTTGAAGTACTAACAAAAATCTTCAAATTAAATAATTTAATACGGAACGGTGCTAAATTTGAAGTATTTAAAATTGAAACTCTAACAATCAATATTGTACACATTCGAAGCTTTCAAAATTGCAAAATTTCCAAATGCAGAACATTTAAAATTGTACAATTTCGAAGTAGATATTATTCAAAATTAAAAACTTTCCAAATTGAACAATTTAAAAATTAGGATAATCGAAATTCGACAGATTGAAAGAGAAGCACTGAAAATTGTTCAACTATTAAAGATTTTCAAATTAAAATTGTTCAAGATTGTCTCATTTATAAATTTCCAATCAAACAATAACTTAATTTCGTACGTTTTTAATTTAATTATTCAACTATTAAGGCTTTTAATTAGAAATGGTACAATTTTTAACAATTTAAATTTTGATTTTACCTAATGCTTCCATTCAAAAGTGTACAACTTGAAGCGCTTCTAATTTGAAATTATCCAATTATCAAAATTAAAACCTTAGTCTATTAATTTTAAATTTATTAAATTGACTATCGTTCAAGTCTTAAAAAAGCTGCAATTTTTAAATTGTAAAATTTCAAAGAATTTGAACTTGAAAGCTTTCTACATCAAATTTTTCCTTCCAGATTAAAATTGTATAATTTTGAAAGCCATAATTCTAAAATATTCAATATTACGCAATAGGTATTACTTTAAAATTGTATAACTTTAAAGTGTAAAACTGACATTGGAAATTGCACAATAAGGTTTAAATATAGATTTGTTTAATTTCCCGCTCTCTTAATTGAAAATGATTCAGTTAAAAAAAATGTAAACTAAAATTATTCAAATAAGATCGTTATGAAAGAGTAATGATTAAAATATTAAAAGGCAATCGTTTCTGGTTCTGCCACTTTCAAAAATTTAAAAATGTTTCAATCTCAAATTATTCAACACTTTCAATTCACAGTTCTTCCATTTTAAAAACTTCAAGAAAATTATTCAAAGTAAAGACTTCAAACTTACTAATATCTTGTAGAATCTTTAAGGATTCAAGCACAAAATACTGAAAATTCAATTTTGTTCAATTTTTTTGTTTTCAATTTGAAACTGTCCAATTTTAAATATTTGAATTTGCAAAGATCTAAATTGTGAAAATTATCAATGATTTCAATTTGAAATGAGCTAATTCTAATTTACAAATATTTCGATCTAAAAGGATAAATTTCTTAACTATACCACTTGAAAAATTTAAATTTTGAAACCAAACATTTCTTTATAATTTAATCTGAAGGCAATATATTTTAAATTCTTGCAAGTGACCCTCTCATAGGATTAAAATGTAAACTCAAAATTGTGCATTGAAAATTAAACGAATTTACACTTAGTCGTCTTTAAATTCAACAATATACAATTAGTGGTGCTTCAGAGTGCGAAATTGCCCATTGAAATTGTAGCCACTTAAAAAAATTTCAAGTGACATTCATCGAGTTTACTGTCCTCTCCTGGGTTCCTTCCGGATTCACAAAATTCCCTGCCATTTCGCGGTCCAGTGGCCACCCTGTATTTTCGATAAACCTTCCTTAGTTTTAAGTCTTTGACAAAAGTCGAGAATATTGTAATCCTTACGGCCTTCCAGATTTTCACTAGTTAGTAACACCTGAATACAGTACTTCTATCAAAATTGTAGAGTATAACATTTCTTAATGAATTTGTTGCAAATTTAAAATAAAAAATCGCTCTGTAATGAGTTAAACATTAAAAAAATATAATCTTTTTAAACAAAAATCGATACCCCGTCATTTGTCATATTAGTTAAAAACACTATTAAAGAAATTTTGGAGGCTTTAGGTAATTACATATAGCAGGATAAACCTAATTTTTATCAAATATTTTTGACAGCCTATAAATAACTTTGATTTAAATGAATTTTTCTTCACACTAACTTTGATATGTGTGGTTCTTGATTATCGTTTCTATTATCAAAGTTCCGTTGCTAGCGATTTCCTCCAAAGTACTATTTGGGTTATTTCTTATAAGCTGATCCAGTGCCCTTGCATACAATTTAACAGAATCGTAAAGGTATGCTGCATGTATAGACACATACTGAAAAAATTAGCCAATTAAAATTCAAAAACATATAGTTCCTTCAAGTTTATTTTAAAAATAGTTTCAATTAGAATAAATAAGTTTTTTTTAGTATTTGCATATTGTGAGTTTTACCTTTTCAAACTTTTTTGGACCATGGACAAACAAATTGGGAGTTAAAAAGTTGAAGGGTGAGTTGTTGTTGTACTCCCGCACTTTTTCGGTGAATTTCTCGTAGTTTTGAGTAGGTGGGGTGGAAACGACTACAAGGAGAGATCGAGCCTTCTTGAGGAAATCCTTGGGTTCGAGACAATTTTTCAGAGTGTCGAGGTCGTCGGGTCCTGTGAATTTCAAGGCGATATGATAGTAAGTTCACTGATTTATGTAAATTTAATGAATTTATTTTGACTCCTAAAGTTCCTAAACTTGAATATAATGTTTTACTTATACTTACTCCATAAGTATTTCTGCGCCTCTTTTTGTGAGTAGGTCATCATGTCTACGAAAATTACCATGTATTCTCCGTTATCCAAGAGCCTTTGATTTTGCATTGAATTCATCAGGTCCCATAGTGACATCGCCGTTCCCAAAAAAATGTAAACTGGAAAGAATTGATATATATATATTTTGAGGGCATGAAAACAATTGAGGAAAATTGAGACTAGAATTTTCCAATCTTTCCAAATTTTCAATGTACAATTTAGATTATATATTTTCCAAGATTATTAAGAGCACTGTAGTCGAAACTTCAAAATTTTCTCATTAGAATCGAATAGAACAGAGTTGCTACAAAATCCCAATCTAAAAATTTCCTGACTTCTCCCTGTCTTTCTTAATTTTTCTTTGAGATATAAAATCAACCTTATACCTAGGCGATCAATAATGTTCATAGCAAAAAATTTGTCTTTCTAAATTTATATTACACACTTTTAGCGAAAATAGTCAAATAGAATTACATCCACAAATTACATAAGACATACGTAAAATACATGAATTTTCAACAGAATAGTTGAATTTGCAACCAAATTGATGAAATTTCGATAAAAAAATGAATTTTCAGAGAAAAGTTTAATAGTTGATATTCACAATAAAAAATATTTTAATTTCCAAACAAAAACATTTGAATTAAATAAAAAAATACAAATTTTCAACAAATTAGTTGAATCCTCGACCAAAACAGACTAATTTGAAAACCAAATAGAGAAATTTTCAACAATAGAGTTAAATTTTCAACCAAGATAGATTTTTCAGTCAATAAAATACAAAATTCTCATCCAAAATGTTGAATTTTCAACCGAAAATATTTGAATTTTCGACCTAAAAATACAAGTTTTCAACAAATTAAATTAAATTTCAACTAAAAAATATAAAATTTCAAGGAAAAATAGAATACATAGTTACGTTTTTAGTTAAAAAATTAATTTTAAACTGAAAAAAATGTAACTAAATAGTTGAATTTTCAACACAAGAGATGAATTTTCTACAAAAAAAAAAAAAATTTCAACTAAAAAAAGACATATTTGCAACCAAAAATAGAATAGCTAAATTATCAGTTAGACAAATAAATTGTCAACAACAACAAAAAAATACAAATATAAAAAAAGTTAAATCTTCAACCAAAGAAATTATTTTTTTTTACCAAAAACATGAAATTTCAACTAATGAGATTAATTTTCTATATAAAAGATGAATTTCTAACAAATTAGTTGAATTTTCACTTAAAACAGATACATTTTTAAGCAAAAATGGAATAGTTAAATTTTCAGTTAAACAAATTAATTTTAATCTAAACAAAATTTCAACATAAGGGTTGAATTTTCAACCTAAGAAATGGATTTTCTACGAAAAATACCAATTTTCAACAAAATACATGCATTTTTAACTAAAAAAGATAAACTTTTAACCACAAATAGATTAGGCAGTTAAATTTTTAGTTGAAACAAAAATTTTGTTGACATAGTTCAATTTCGAACAATTAAAAAGGTGTTCCTACTAAAATGATGAATAATCAACCAAAAAAATGAATTTTGAACAAAGTAGTTTCACTTTCAAGTAGGTAGTTAAAATTTCAACTAAAAAAGATACATTATCAATGAAAAATGTAATAGTTGATATTTCAACCCAAAGAGATATTAATTTTAAACAAAAAACAGTTAAATTTAACCAAAAAGTACCAATTTTCAACTAAATAGTGGGATACTCAACTAAAACAGATTAATTTTCAACCAAACAGATATGAAATTCCCTGAACTGTAGCAACCCTATAAAATTTTAATTTTTTCAAATTTGGATGCAAGCTAAAAAGATAAAAGGTTTTTCACTATCAATTAATTTAAACGTTTTCACATTTGAAGTCGGCCAAATTCGGTACGTATAGACAAGGCCTTTTCCATTTTAATTTATCCAGAAGAAAATCTCATTGTAATGGACTTTAGAAAAAAAAAATAAAACAAGAAGCTCTGCATATTATCGCAACCTTTGTTTGAGTTTACTTTATTTTTTCAGGTACTATTCCAGCACGATAAAGTGTCCATAAAACTAATCAATGCTTGCTTAAGTTCTTTTAATGTTAATTATAAGAGAATTCTTTAAAGATCGAAATAAAAAGAATTTTTTAAATAGACACTAAGCTCGGGATTCGTTTAAATCTGCAGGGTTGCCTATGAATTCTATTAAGATTTCTTTTAGTTGAGGCATAAATGTTTACCCCAATTTATCAAGAGATCTATGTTTTTTTTTTAATATTGCTTAAAGGATGTTTTGAAGTTAGCAATTTTTAAAAATCTGCGATTTTTTAGATTATTTTTCCTACTTTGAAAATGTAATAATCTGAATAGATTGATTCAGAATCATCCACAAATATATGAGAGTTCAATTTTTTCTCTAAAATAGGTTGAAAGCTAGCGGTATTCTAGATATAATGTGCAAATTTCAATGTTTTATTAAAATTTAAACGAAATATAATATAATAAACATTTTTCAATGTTCTTGGGCTCATTTTAAAGGTGGGTCTATAGAATCTTACGAGCTTATCATTGTAAAAATTTGTGCTTGCGCGGTGCAACATGTTCAACAAAAATGTTGAAAGAATTAAAATATTTTTTCTGCTGGGAAAAATATTTGTTGTAAAATATATGAAATGAGTAATCATGAGGTTTCTATCAAATTGATTTAAAACCCATATTCGTTTCGTTTCTATTATTATTTTCCTACAGATGAGATGTCTTTGCATTTTTCCAACTGTTTTGTTCCAACATTTTAAAATGTTTACTATATTATATTTTCTTTAAATTTTAAGAAAACATTGAAAATTGCACTATTTTTACAATATCTTCTTTAAAATTTGACGAAATGCCTTCATCCTGGCTCATTTTATAAAGAATTATGATAGCTTTCAATCTATTCAAAAGAACACATTTTTACTCATATAATTAACATTCAAAGAACATTAGGTCGGTACTAGATAGTATACTGCATAGTACTTATAAGCGTTCATATAATCGAAGAACAAATAACTTTGATGGTATCATATCCATGAAACAATCAGATTTTTCATTCTCTGATTCTCGAATAAACAATAAAAAGTAAATAAAGTATAAAAAAGCAGATTTCTCGATAAAAGAAGAAAATTCCAGATCCAAAATAAAAATTCCGGGTTTGTCCTGGTAAAATAAAATTCCCGGGGTTTTCCCGGTTTCCTCGACTTCACGAGCCGGTAGCCTCCCCGCTTCTAAGAGGCCCATACAAGTGAGTTTTTGTCCTATATAAGTTAAAATAAAAAATGCATAACAAGTTATAGTAAATATTGTAAATATGTAGATTATGAAACAATAAGGCGCACGAATATTCCCAAATTCGACTGTTTCTAAAACGTCTATTTTACCGACATTCATTTAATAGAATAAAGATTTGCCCTTATTATTTTTGCGAATTGCCATTTGCTATCATCTAAATTTTTGGGAATGACAAATTCGGAAAAATAAGAAAGATTAAAAATGGCAAATCGAAAAAACATTATGCCCAAAGGTAATTCGGCATAATAGAGATTAGGGCAAATGATAATTCAGAAAAATAGAAATTAGGGCAAATTGTTATTCTGTCAAATGAATTTTGATAAAATAGACATTAGGAAAAGTAAAATTTGGGGAATATTCACGCGTCTCAAAAAAATTAACAAGAGCGATTTGTCCATAACTCTGAGAATAACGCATTTTTAACACAGGTTTTAAGGGGTTAGTCGCAGTCAGGAATGGAAAAAATCGTTTTTTTCATGCTTCTTTTTAAAAAATAATCCATTTGTATTGAAACAAACAAATAAATAAAAAAATGCAACCAGTCTGCAGAAGGACCTTTTTTGAAACGCGTTTTGCAGTACGAACTGGATTATCGGAAGGAAAAAATGATTTTGTTAGCTTATTAAATTTTTTAGTGCTTAGTTGAAGCATTTTGAAAAAACGAAATTTTTGACAAAATTGCGAACGTTCAAAGTTGAACATCCGATTTCCGTCAACAAAATCGCTCGTTCTTTGTTGATAAAAAAAAGTTTCTAATGAAAAAAATCCTTCGATCGTGCACTGCTTTTTTATATGTAAAAGAAGCCTCTCAAGTTTTAAATTTACGGTTTCAGCGCATCTTCGTCACCGATTTTGAAAACATGGTTCCATTCCTGCCTGCGATTAACTCCTTAAGGGATCAACAATTTTTTTCGACCCACCCTTAATGCACATTTGCTATTTTAAATGAATAAAATATTTGTTAAAATTTACACTGACTTCGAGTCATGTTTTTAGTCTCCTGTATAAGTTGAAACCAAATGCTGACTTGGCAGCATGGTAGCCTCTCTGCACAGCATACGTGCCGATCTTCGACAAATCTACGATGATTGACTGTGAGATTGTGCTTGACGGCTTGATCCTCCAACGATTTAGCGACGGTCGACCAGGCGTTCTCCGCGATGATGGTGAATTTATTCCAGTCATAATGGAGTAATAGAGCTATTACCGATTTTGTGACTTGCGTATCCGGTGGTTCGGTTCGAGCAAAGGTGTTTACTGCCGATGCCTTGTAATCTGAACATTTCTGTAACATTTAAAAAAATAATTTTATTAGTCATTTATTCTACTGACTTCATTTATTTACTCAAAATTTAATTTCTTCATTTGAATTCGTTTATTTCAACTTCATTTCTAAATTACTTCAAAATCATTAAACCTGGAACAATATTCTGAGCTGCAAGATTCTTAATTTACTCACAATTACAATTTTGATGGAGTATTTGTTTACCAGAACCCAGACTGGAATTTTGTTGAACTTCAAAATTTGAAAGCGGAAAGCTTTTAGGGAGGGGCATGAATGTTCCCCAAATTATACCTAATTTGCATTTGTTAAAATTACCATTTGCCTTAATTTTCCTTTGTGTGAATTACTCTGTGGAATAAGTTGTATTTTTCAGAATCACTATTTGGCATACATTTTATTCTCCAGAATTGGAAAATATATTTCAGTAAAATAAGAATTGTAACAAATGAATATTCGGGAAATAAAAATTACGGAAAACCATAACTCGGAAGAATAAAATGATGACAAATTTTTACTTGGAAAAATAATACTGGGAAAAATAGAATTTGAGAAATATCCATGCGCCTCACTTTTGTGTTCTAAAATAAAAAATTAAAATCATAAAACCCTGTTGGAATTCAGAACTAAGAAAACAAATTCAAAATAAATTCAAGATAAGGAAATAAAAATATATTAAAAAACGTTCTCCGTTGGTTTTCTATTTTCAAATATAAGAGTACTCGAATTTCGAAAATTTGAAATTGCAAAGGTACAAGTTAGGTTTAATGATTCGATCGAGAGCCATTATTAACAAATAACGGTTAACAATACATTTTAATTACATAGTGACTTCTTATTGGGGTTTGAAAATAAAAATTTTAGTGAATTAAACACTTAAGCATACACAATTTTGCTGTATTTAATATTTTATAATATTAATTCAAGTTTTTAAAAATATTTTATAGTGACACGGTAACACGGCCTGAGTGCCATTCTTCCAAAAATGGCTGTATTACCTCCAAACATCTAATACATTCCTATACAAATGCTAACGAAATTTGCGAATCTGCGGCAACGTAGGAAAAGTTCAAATTTTCAACCCGAAGTGTGGCGTAGTTTTTGAACGGTTGCTATCTCTAAAATTAGAAAAATTTCCTGTTCCTGTGAGGCTGAAAATATTGAATTCTCTACGAGAGTGACTATGTAGAAGTTAGCAAAATTTGTATCAATGTAATAAAGTAAATTGTAAAAGTGCTGGAATGAATTTGAGGTAAACATATTATCATTTCAAATTTTCACCCGATCCCAAGTTTAAAAATTTTCTAAAAAATTCCCTGTCGTACCTAGGAAGAACATATACGAGGTCTGTCCGGAAAGTATCTGGCATTGTGCTATAACTTTGTACCTATTTGTGCTACTGTCAAAAACAGGTATTTACCATTTAGGAGGGACCTCTGTGAGGTCCTCTACTAAGTGACATGACCCTGCAAATCTTTAGTTGACAAGCGCACGCAGTTGCGTAAATGTCTAACTCATCAAACCACGTACGCGACGCATTTCAGGATGACGGAACGCACCAACAAAGAGTGTGCATTAATTTTCGTCAAGAACTTGGCCATTCGTGTTCAGAAACCATCGTTATGATTCAGAAAGCTCTGGCTGGCCCGCCAAGGCCGAAACACCTCAAAATGTGGAACAAGTGCGAGTGTTATTATTATTATTATTATTATTATATCATTAAGCCGTTTCCCTTTCGGGGTAGGCGTGAATTGCTCGGTTGTAAAGTAGTACATGACATTTGAACTTCGAACATACACTTTTCCCGCCGAAGGATCACTTAAACTGTCAATAGGAAGGGCTGGGTATTGCCCTATGACAAAACTAAAACAAATTGTATTAACCACATGCAATGGTGACGTGTTTGCAATATTGGAGGATATGAATCTTCTTACTGGAATATATAAACGTATTGGTAATGGTGTGAGACGTGTGAAGTTAAACATGGTTAGCCACAATATTACCCGAATGGAGCGAGAAGAAATCGATTGGGCTCCGGTAGGTCCCCATCAACCAATCATGTACAATTATAATGTTATTAATATTAACCACACTATGTAACTATGCAACTGATAATTATATTGAAAAGTTAGCGTGTTATGGTTCTCAAGGCTTTAACCTTTTATCATTGCCCCAGCTATTCACATTGATGTGAACTTTTGGCATGAATTTTAAACCCATATTTACCTGGAAAGGTTTTATATGCTTTTATCGCCAGGCCCTTTGGTGATTACAAATACCTACCATTAAATAAAAAGAGTTTTGTAAACATATTGATCCTGGATATAAATGATGGCTAAGAATGATATTTTTGAAATTAAAATAATAATGTAGAAAAAATTCGATCGTTTAATATTGATTGAGATTTTAGTATTAAAATATTATTGTCTTAGCAATCCACTAATTGAATATCTAAAAAATTGTAAGCTCATATTATTAAAGTGTATTTTTAAAAATATATTTGGAAATATATTGATTAAGATCGGTAATGCGATTTACCCCTCCTGTTTCTTCAAGATTAATCATACGTTTTTATCAAAGGTTTTTGTTGTATCGATTTAGCTACTCAGTATTTAGAAAGTGTATCCCTACATTGTTTCCAGTGCAAAATTATTTATTTTTTATTTTGAAAAACTTGACATTTCCAAAATTTCGGACAGAAAAACTTCTCAGAAAACAAATTGCATTTTCTATAGTTACGAACTGAGAATGATGAAACATTGTAAAGAAATGAAATGAAAGATGGCCCTGCAACGGTACAGTTAGATAATAACATAATACATTTTGAAATTGCTTCCATATTTCCAACTTTTCACTTTTTCCTCTATTCTCCTCCTTTTCCCCTTTTTTCACCTATTTTCAAGACATTTCTCCTTTTTCTTTTTCTAATCGTTTTTTTTTTAATAAATGCACGGTGACTTAATAGAACAATTTTTTAGAAAATTATCTTTTTTGTCAAAGAATAATATTTTTGTTGCGGAAATTCAACGCCTTTGTGAATAATTTGCCATTTTGGCTTAAAAATTCAAGAATTTTGTTCAAATTTCATAAGTTTTTATAAATCTTCAATCTTTCTGATTAAAAATGGATCTTTTCACTTGAAAACTTAACTATTTGGTTAACTATTTATCTTTTTTGTTTCAAAATTCAATTACTTGGTTTGTATTGAAAATCATTTAAAATGTTTGACAAGAATTTATTTGGTAATTCAGAATATTTAAAAAATTTTAGAGAATGCAAGAAAATTGAAAAGAATTGCGAGAATTGAAATTACTATAAAAAATCCTTAATTTTGAGTAACTGATATTTATGTTAAGTATGACATAATTTTTTACTTAAAAAATAGAAAGAATGCACTAGAATTTAAGAAATTTAAAAGAGTTCGAAGACTTTGAAACGAGTCAAAGAATTCACAAGAGTCCAAAAAATTTTAAACTTAAAAAAAGATAAAAATGAATTTATAGAATTCTCTTATAATTTGTATTACAAGTAGTTGATTCCATTTTAAAGTTGTCCTTCATTTTTGAATGCCAAGAATGAAAAATCAAAAGATTTTAAAATAATTCAAGGAATGCACAATAATTGGAAGAGTTATAAAGAATTGAAAAGAGTTCTTTCAAAATCTTAATTTTAGGTAACCCTTAATTTTTTATCTATAAAATTTCCAAGTACTTAAAGAACTAAACGGAATAAAAGAGATTAAGGTTTGCTTTTATTGTGGGCGGGGGAGCCAATGAGGTCCCCCTGGCTCTCAGGCTATAAATCTTATCCTGCCACACCTTTTCATTACTCGAAAGCGACCAGCAACCACCGAGCACTAGTCCCTTCGACATGGAGCCTCTAACCAAGGAGATTGCTAACTCAATTTCGAGTCTTCCCAAAGTCGACTAGTGACCCCCAAGGTTAGGCTCTCGACATGAAACTCTTTTATATCCTGGGAGGTAACCAGCCTCTCCTGAGGTGACCTACAGTTTGAGGTGGGTTTCGAGCCACCAAAGCCCTGGTACAAATATAATAAATAGAAAAATTTCCATTGTCACCGGCTCAGGGATCGAACCCCAGTCCTCCTGCATGAAAGCTTGACGCGATATCGTCTAAGACACCGAGGAATTTAAGGTAATTCGAACAAGATCAGATAATTCAAACAAACTCAAAGAATATACAGAGAAACCGAAATACTTATCATAATTTACAAAAGATCAAAAAGAATTCGAAGAATAGATATACGTCAGAGAATTAAAAAAGATATAAAGTAAATTTAAAGCATGCCAGAGAATTCAAATAAACCATAATATTCATTCATCTTATAATTTTTTTAAATAAATTTAAAGTATTCACAGAATTAAACAGAATAAGAACATATTAAAAATGGGTCAAACAAATTTATATAAATATCTACATTTAAAATATTCGAAATATTGAAAAATAATTTAAAGAAACATAATGAATTCATAAAAATTCAAACGGGTTCAGAGAATATAAACAAATTCAAAGAATTCACGAAGAATTCTAATGATTAAAAAAAATTTAGCAAAGGGAATTATTTTAGTTTTTGTATATTGTGAACAAGTATTTATACATAATAGTATATTATGAATTTTTCATTTTGATACGAGTTAAAAAATTCAGAGAAATTTTGACTTTTAATTTTTTGACACCTATTATATTCTTTAGACTCAATATGATTGTATATAATCAATATCATTGTACGAATTGTCATAAATCTTAATAATTTAGAAAAGCAAATGAGATAGCGTTCATGATTGTATAAATTTAGACATTTTCAACAACGTGTATCAGTTAAACTCTTGCAGAAATTATTCAAGAATAGATTGTTTTATTTTAAAAAGTGTGGACTCTAATTGGTATTTTGTCTTTCATCTTAACGATTTTTCCTACTCCTATTGGTAAATATAATATATACAATTCAAATTAAGGTTTAAATAGCATTATACTAATTTCCTATTCAAATTTGTTCAAATAGCAATGTTTATTTTTTTCTATATTAAGCTCTACCCACAAAAAATTAAACATAATTTTTCGACCTGTTTTATTATTGTTCATATAGCAATGAATTTTAACCCAGTCACATACTAACCTATCAAAGCTAAAAAAATGTAATCCTCCTTTTCTTGTTTCAGAGTTAAGTTCACAGTACAAATTTTCACCTGATGGCGACTATGTTTCCGGCGTGTCTCGTTCCGGACCTTTTGCTTCTTCTTCTGGAAGATATCACAAACTTGAAATTGACCTGAATCATCCGCCTGCCGAGTCTCCACCTCGTTCCAGGTCCAACTCTACTAGTGACAGGTCCAACTCTCTAACTGCCAGTCGTCCTCGTCCTTCCTGGTTTATAGCTTTACCTGAAAGTCTTCCTTCTTCTTACGGAGGAGGATGCGGACTTGAACAACTTAGATTTATTCGGCTTATTCCCAAAAAAAATCGAAACCTGATATTCGAACTTCGAAAATATACTTTTCCTACCGAAAAATCACTTTAACTGCCAATGGGGAAGTCTGGGTATATGCCTATGCTAGCGCAAGAACAAATTGTACTATAAACATATGGTGGTGACGTGTTTGCAGTATCGGAAGATATGAATCTTCTTGCTGGAATATATAAACGTCTTGATAACATCATGAGACGTGTGAAAATAAACATACATAGCCTCAATGTCACCCGATTGGAGTGAGAAGAAATCGATTGCACTCCAGTAGGCTCCTATCGACCAAGCAAGTTTTATTATAATGTAGTTTACATAAACTCCATTCCTCCACAACATTAATACAAAAAAAAAAGGGTAAAATGAAAATATTAGGCTTGGGATCCAAATTCGAATAACTATTTCTAGCTAAGTGGGATGAGGGTACGATAAATGAATAAATTTAAACACATGTAACTTCATTTATTAACATTTATAGAAAGTTATGATGACCCTTGTTGTGAAATTTTGGATGCGAAAAATTGACTCCTTTTCTTCCTTTTAAATTTTGGATTCTATTGCCCTCCATCTTAAGTGTTTCTTTTTTTAGAATTGGTAACTCCTAGTTGGTAACATGGTTCCCGTTTCCGAAAGTATAGATTTTGACTGTAGAGACTGAAAAGTCGTCAGGCTGGGTTTCCGATCCGAAATTTTAACTGACTGTTCCGAAATTCAAGTGTGCTTTCGTTCCAATTTTTAGACTGGCTGTTGATTCGAGGTCTGATGCTCATACGTAAAATTTAGTCCCATGAAATCCTCAGGTTCTTTGGTGAGTGCATGGAAATGGTTTGACAGCTTTTCTCAACAATAAATTTGAAGAGCCGTTCGAAGGGTTCAACTTCACAAATTTAGATTTAGATTCGATTATTTCTCAATTGTCAACATCAATTTTCGCTAGTGAAATTTTTCAAAAGGACTCAATGAACTCAAAATAATTTAAACAAGTTCAAAGAATGTATGCGAATTCCAAGAATTGACCAAGAATTCAAAATGATAAGAAAAATTCAATATAATTCTAAAGGATAATCCTATTTTTAATTTTTCTGCATTCTCTCAACTCTTTTGGATTATTTTAAATTTCTGTGAATGCTTCTCAATTCATTTAGTTTGTTTTCTTCAAATACCTTTGAATTCTTTAAATTATTTTGTGTTCCAAAATGAAGCATTACTTAAAATTAAGAACTTAAAATGAGAGTTTCGGTAAAATTCTTTGAATTTTTCGAACCATTTTTAATTCTTTTGAATTATATCAACGAATATTAAGAAATTCGAAGGAATATAAGAGATTTTATAGAATATGAAATGATTTAAAATAATTGAAACAATTCTGCCAAAGTCCACATTTCAGGTATTTAATTTAAAGTAATGCTTAACTTTTTTTATTAACATAAGGTATTTAAGAGAATTTGAAGAATACAATGAATGATTGTGAATAATTCAAAATAAGTCAACAGAATCATCTTTATTTCAAATAGTTAATTATAATTTTAAGTAATACCTAATTAATTAATTTGAAGAATTTAGAACGAGTAAATCAATTTAAAGAGTCGAAAAGAATTCAAAAGAATTTTAAAAATGGAAAGGAATTCAAAGAATATAGAAAAATTCAAACCACATCAATTAATTCAAAAGAGATTAAATATTTTTAGAAAATCAATTAATTCAAGATAGTTTGAAAAAATTACAAGAATTGATACAGTCGTAAAGAATTCAAATGAATTATTATGAGGTCTTCATTTAAACGAATTTTTTTGTTTGTTAAAAGTGCAACTACTTGATTGAAAATTTAACTGTTGAGGTTGAAGATTCAACTACTTTACTGAATATTCGTTTGGTTTGGTTGAATTCAACTATTTTTGATACTACCGTTGATTGATATCATTGATGCCTTTGTTCTTTTTATGTCCCTTATTGGTAGCTTCCGTTTCCATAGCTTCTTTCAAGGGGACCATCAATACCTCAGCATCTGGGGGAGCTGGAGGCACATCCACCACCTGAGTTTGATTAGCCGGAGAAACAGACTGGGTGAAAAGGGTTATATTAGACCCGTTCGAGCCCAACCCCTCTCCCTCATCCGCCACCTCCCTACATTCTTCCTTCAAGTTTTTATTTTTTAGCGGGTTCATTTTGATCCCACGAGTAGCTAGAGAAATAGAAGGTCCATCCCTACAGAGCCCCGCATGCAGGGGTAAGACTACTTACTTGGGGAAGTCGTCCGGTGTCTCTGAGAGGCCATCAGGACACCTTCGTACCCCTAGGTGCAAAAGTGCCACGGTCACGATCACTCTATACCCATGGTTTCTGGGGGTGGCCACATTGAGTGAGACACTCAACGAATACCCGTTCGTAGGCCACCATACAAACGAAGAGCTGTTTCTTGGTCGATGTGCAGGCCGCAGGCATTCCCGTCGCGATTCAAAAACTGGGTATCGGTCCGGGAGGAACCTCGACCCAGGGATCCGGAAGGCCCGTGTTAGCAGCAATCATACATATCAGGAAAGCCGGTTTATAGGGATCCTTTCATCTCACGTGTATTTTCGATGCCACGTTCTTCCGACGTTGACGGATTTAAACAAGGAATTTCAGTTCTGAAACCTCCAAGATTCATGTCGTATACTGGAAAATCTCTCAATTATATCAAACAATTCTAGATTATTATATGAAACAAGAGACTATAAACACTTAGTTGCTTCTCTCGCTGCTTCGTTTTCTCCAGAATTGTTGGACGTTAGAGCTGTAGATAGATATTGAAGTTTATTAGGAAACGACTCATACGCCGATGAGCGAGACTCAGACGATTACTTTGTTCTTTGGAATGGAGTATCAAAGATTTTAAATAATGGCGATTCTTTAAAATACATATCAGTATTTGAGCTGATAAAATTAATTTTGGTACTTTCTCACAGCAGTGGGGTTGTTAAGAGATTTTTTTCTCAAATCAACTTCAATAGAACGAAGCTCCGAAATGACTTAGAAACAGATTTTATCAACAGAATATTGCCTTCGTAAAGACATTTTAAGAACGCTATGAGTATGCAGTTTTTGCGTAAAGAACCTCATCATTTTGAGGTAAACATAATTTTAAAAAGATTACGAAGGCAAGAATTTGTTTGCGAGACTGACCTCCAACTCTTAAAAACATGTTGGATTATCTACAGCGCCGCTGTCAAATAGAAAAGACAAGGGCTGCTACCTATCATTCAAATTATCAAAAAACAAGTCAAGCAAAGTATAACGGAAATCCAAATCCAAATCCAAAAGCAATGTCTACGAAAGATAGATATAAATCAGTTAAAAAGGCCTCGCTTTGTACAAATTAGTTGCACGGTAGGCATCGTCCTAAAGATTGTCTATCAAACGATTGTCGTCATAATTCACTTTTGCTTTGTTATAAAACATTCCCCTATTCGGATTTTTAAAATAACCATTCGGGTCCCTCCAAGCAATCTGCAAATAATGATCGAACCAACCAGTCAACTAAAGCATTACGTAATTATGTTGCATGCTAGCAACTATTCATCTCATCTGGAATAGTCTTAGCTACTATCATCGTCGACGTCATCGACGATCAAGGCAACATACACGCATGTCTAATACACTACGAGTGCCACGATCAAGTCTCGATACAATGTTAGAAAGCATAATTTATCCCTATTCGTAGTCAAAAGTATTGGCTCAACTATGCCATCAGTAATAATTGATCGGAAATCCATTTATGTCTCGAAAGGTGTATTTGACGCCGATCCAGAATTTCACCAACCTTCCGAGGTGGACATTATTCTCGGGGCTCAATTTTTTTACCAATTTTTATGTCCAAGCCAAATCCGAATAGCGAATCATGAAGCCGTGCTTCAACAAACTGAACTCGGTCGGGTGTTTGCAGGGTTTTTTTTTATCAGACTCGTGATAGCAAAGGAAAGTTTTATTGCAATTTTACAAAATTTTTTAATCTGCCTTTGTTATGCTCGCGAAGCTTCTTCTTAGTCATCAGAAGAAGAAGCTTGTGAGCTCCATTGAGGCAAACATGTAACACGCGACTCCTAAGGTCGATACAATGTTCAATTACCTTCTAACGAACATAAGAAAAAGATTGGCGAAGCTCGTGAAACCGCGTTCAACTGATTTTTCTCATTAGGATCAAAATTTTTTAAAAAGCCAGATCTCAAGACGCAATATTCCGACTGTATTCAAGGGTTCATAATAGCCGATCACATGGGTTTAATAACAAAAAATGAATCGTCCAAAACTGGATTTTACCTCCCCCACCATGCAGTTGTAGAATCAAGCTGATTTATTTAAAACTTTCACGCGAGTTCGTACATTTCTTTTTGCACTCACGGCCGACATTGAACAAATGTATCGGTAAATTCAGTTATAGGACGACCACAGAATTTTTCATGAAATATTTTGGAAAGATGACCTCAATGACGAAATTCACGAGTACACGCTTAACACCATTACATAAGGTACTCCATCCGCTTAATTTCTCGCAATTAGAACTTTGCGTCAATTAGTAGAGGGCGAACGCAACAACTTTCCCAACCCAGCTGACATATCAAAACGCGATTTCTACTACGACGACTTGTCGACTGGAGCATGCACTTACGAAGAAGCTCTCTCCATCCGCATCGATCTAATCGTGCTCCTACCGAATGGAGGTGTCAATCTCAGGAAATAGCGATCAAACGACGCTAGACTTATAAATGATATCGACAGAAATTTTCAAAGTTTTAAAATGTCACTGGATCCGACGGAAACCATCAAAACGCTTGGTCTTTGTTGGAATCCAGATTCAGATAACATTTTTTACACCTTGTATATAACAAATTTTAAAAACCTCATTGCTAAACGCATGATTTTTTTCAGAAATAGCTGAATTATTCGAACCCTCATCGCTACTAGAGCCAGTACTTATGCTCGCGAAATTAATAATTTATTGTCTCTGGAAGTTGAAACTTTCCTGTGATGAAGAAGTTCTGACACATTTTTAAAGGATGCCAGGTTTAAGGCTCATGAGGCCGCACTTCATCTGCGTTGCGCTGACTGCAATGGGAAACACCATGTTTCTTTCATCTGCGCAAAATCTCGAGTATCTCCGCTTGCCTCGAATCAAAAAGGATATATCTTCACCCCCCGATTCCAAAACTTGAATTGTGTGCTGCATGTCAATTATCAAAACTGCTACACTCACTTGCCAGTCCATGAATTTAAAAATAAACGGCACTCATTTTTGTTGTGATAATCTAACAGTCCTTGCATGGGTAAATACTGAATCCTACCAATTACAAACATTCATGGCCAATCGCTTATCCGAAATACAGTCCTTTACTAACGTTCTTGATTGGAAATATGGTCCGGCAGATAAAAAGCCCGCAGATCTAATTTGAAGAGGTCAAACCCCACGCGTATTTTTAGCAAACGATTTTTGGCAAAATGGGCCAAGGTGGCTCCTCAAGAAAAAAAAGAACTGGCCGGAACAACAAGCAATCGAAGACATAATCCCAGGCTTAAAGAAAAATTTCTTAGATACCTTTTCATTCAAAATGACTATTTCCAATTCGCAATTATTAGAAGAATATTCGTCATTTAGGAAACTCAATCGTGTGCTTGCTTTCGTTTTGCGCTTTGTACACAATATTAGAGTGTAAAATAATGTAAGGAATCTCGAAAATTAAAAGATGGGAAGGATTTGGAGCATCCGAAAACAGGTATAGTCAATGATCATTACACAACATAAAATTATTGGTAGTTTATTACCAAACTTACAAGGTTGGAGACTCCTGACAGTCTCTTCTCTCCAAAGCCCGAGCTGGGCAGCGAGGCCAAGAAAGGGCGAGCGAGGAGTTTGAATCCAGGCGATGAAGCCAAGATTCTGGAAAACAGCTGGTGGTGTTGCTTCAGAAGTGAAGCCTTTGAGGATGAGGTGGCATCGCTGGGAATTCACTCACGGGGTGTTGGATCTCAAGAAGGTATTACTGAGGCATTACCGGGTTACGGTGCATGTAGCACTAGTCTGATTTGCGAGAAGGAGGTTTTGGGTATTAGAACCAGGAAATGGTACCCTCCGCACTCCTGCTCCTAGGCCCACAGGACCATGCGGTACTTTGTTACAATAATAATTCAAGAATCAAGGCCCCTTATTCAGAACCGAGGTAGACGTCGCTCATAATATAATAATTCGCAAACTCAAGCCACTGCATCTCCTAAAGACATCGCAAAAATCTCATGCGACAAATTCGTGGATGAAAGCGGAATCCTTCGGATAGAAAGTCGTCTCACAAATGCAAAAATTCTGCAATCACAAAAATTTCCCATTATTTTACCACGGGTATTGGCTAATTAACGGTCAAAGCTTCACACGTCACTTGATTCGAAAATATGTAAGGTGTTTAAGGGTAAAGCAACGTAGAATTAATTATATTACAGGACATCTTCCTCAACATAGCTTACTTGCAACACGCCCATTTTTTAATGTCGGACTCTACTATTGTGGGCCCTTTTCCATTACAGGAAAGTGACACAGAAATCGTAGTAAAGTAAAGGTCTATTTTTCGGTATTCGGAAGCTTTTCAAGTAAAGCAGTTCACCTTGAAGTAGTCTGTGATTTAACGACCGAACCATTTCTCGGCTGCTTGAAAAGATTTATTTCGCGTTGCATCAGAACATGTACCGGAAATCCAAACTTTTTTTCTAGATCAAAAGATCAATTGGCGCTTTATTTCACCTCAACCACCACACGTTTGATGAATCTGAAAGGCCTCAGTTGAATCTTACAAATATCATTTCTTACCTACAGTAGGCAATACATTACTAACATATGATTAATGTTGGATTACTAATTTCGAGGATTTGGTTAAAGCCATCAAAGATGAGATTTTTAATTGCTCATTTATTTTAAAAATCCAATTGAACAAATAAATATTCACTAACAGGGTCACTGTGACATTCAAAAATTATTTTTTACACTCATTTTTCATGTTTTAAGATGTGCCCGAACCTAGTTACAATTCTTTTTTGCAGATTCGAAAACATTAATAAAATCAGCTGTAAATTTTGGTTTTCATCGTTATTATATATGTTTTGTTCACAAAAATAAGCTATTTAATAGACCTTAAAAACGGTGTTATGAAAGCCCAAAAATATTATCAGCGAGAAAAGTTATGGGCCAAAAGCAATACCAGTCCCAACCTTCACCACATTACCCTGCAAAATTGCGGTCAATTAAAAATTCCAAAGATTGATCTTTTCTGCATTTTTCAATGAATTTTCATTAATTATCAAAGTTTGACAATTAACCGACTACATTTCAAAATTACTTTCATATTTCTCACTTCACACCCTTTCCTCTATTTCCCTCTTTTTCAAGATTTTTTTTTTTGAGAGATCATTCATCGTTAATGGAAAATTTATTCTTTTTAATCAAAATGATTCATCAGAATCAATTAAGTTATCCACAATATATCAAAAAATTGAGAGAAGGCAAGAAAATGATTAAGAATTTAAAAAATTCTCTTATATTATTTATTTCAAGTAGTTAGTCCTAATTTAGAGTTCTCCTGAATGTTTGAATACATAGTCTATTTACCGAATCCAAAAGAAATGAAACCACTGTAAAGAATGAAAAAGAGTTTAAAGGATTGAACTTTTTTCAAGGAATGCATAATAATTGAAAGAGTTATCAAGAATTGAAAATAATTCTTTCAAGATCTTAATTTTAGGAAATCCTTAATGTCTTATTTTACAAATCATGAGACCAAAAAATGTAAGGCAATTCAGAGAAACTCAAAAGAATCGAAAAAAGTTCAGAGAAAATAAAAACAATTCAAAACAATTCAAATAGATGTAAAGAGTTAAAAAGACTTATTTTCAAAACTTAATTTTAAGTCATTTGCAATTTCTGAATTCAAACAAATGTATAGTATTCACAGAACTAAACAAACCAAAAGAGATTAAAAATGTCTGAAACGAGTTTAAATGAATGAAGTACATTCAAAATATTTCGGAATAATTAAAAATAAGTTGAAACGTTCAAAACAGTTGAAAGAAATCAAAAGTAATCAAAAGAATAAAAATAACTCTATGAATTAACCAAAATTCAAACGAATTCAGAGCATGTAAACAAATTTAAAAACTGAAAAAGAATTTAAATTATTCAAAATAATTGAACACATGCAAAATTGTTCAGAAGAATTCCAAAAATTCCGTCAAAGTATAAAAATTCAAATGAAATAATAAGGCGTGAAGAATTAAAGGTGAAGAAAAATTATATTGGTTGTGGAGTAAGAAGATCGATGGAACGTGAATTTTAATTTTTTGAATCCTATTACATTCTTCAGACTTTTTCCTGAATTTTTTTTATTCTTGCGAAATCACTGGAATCCTTCGTCGAGTCTCTGGTTTTATATAAATATTCTAAATTCGTTTGGATTGTAGATGGAAAGCAAAAAATAAAACTTTATCATGTTTATCAGCAAATATTGATATTTCCATTGCGTAGTAATGAATTTCAATAGCTATATACGGGCTCTCTTATTTAATATGACCTTGTTTGGATGCTTTTTCCGCTAAGCCATAATCAATATGATTGTATAAATTGTCATAAATCTCAATGATTCAGAAGGACAAATCAGTTAGCGGCTATACTTATATAAAGTGCAAACACTACCAATAATTTTCATTTGTTAGACTATCAACAAAATTATTGAAAAGTGGATTGTTTTATGTAAAAAAATGTGCACCCCAATTAGTATCGTATGTTTCATCATGGCGATTTGCCATAATCCTTTCGGTGAATATAACATCCATATCATTTTCATCTTACATGAAAATTTGATTTTCTGGTAGATAAAACATTATTCTATCAACCAATTATGAAAAATTACCTTAACGCGCGCTGCTTTGAATTCGACGTTTGCATACTGTGAATTGCATACACATGCCTGTGTGTGTTCTCACATACTATCCCCTAAATCTAAACGTCGCAGGAGTTGGAGTCCCTTTCACGCTCGTATCTTTGGTGTTCCGGAATCCCAAGATTCTCGTATCTTTTGAGTTCGAGTGTACTAAAATGCCAACGAACGCACACAGGTCAAGACCGACGAAATGCAGATCATTAGAAATACAGTCAAACCTAGATTTAGCGCCGGTTTTGGGGCTGACCTTGACGTTAAATCCAGAGACTCGGAACAATTTTTTCTCTCACCTGTTTTATCTCTCTTCTGTTTCTCTCTCTGTTTTGTCATGCCTGAGTGCATACCGCAAATGCCCCCGCAAAAACCTCTCACGTATGCCGACGGCGCGGCGTCAATTCTCGGAAGGGCACAATCCATGGGAGCTGAATCCAGGTTTCCTGTGATTAAATTATCAAATAATTGTTTTATTAAGATAATCAATGTTGACCAGGCCGCATACTAACCTACCAATGCTCGACAAAATGTAATCATCCCTTTCTTGTTGCAGAGTTGAGTTCACAATCCTTGTTTATACCTGATGGGGACCGTTTTCCTGATGTTCTTCGTGCCGGACCTTCTTCTTCTACGTCTAAAACAAATCAAAATGTTGAAATTGATCTGAATCATCCTCCTGCTGCTTCTCCTCCTTCTGCCGCGACTCATCCTCGTGCCAGGTCCAGGTCTCCTTCTGCGGATCGTACTTTTCCTTCCAGATCTATACCTTCACCTATAAGGCTTCCTTCGCCTAATGGACGAGGATATGGACTTGAACAACTTAGATTTATTCGGCTTATTTCCGATAAAAATCGGGACAAGATATTCCAAATTCGAATATACACTTTTCCTGACAATCTAATACTCAACATTTTAACAGGAAATAATGCATATATATCTGTGAAAACCCAAGAACAAATTCTATTGTCAACATACAATGGTCAAGTCTCAGCAATATTGGAAAATTGGAATGTTCTTTCTGGAATATATAAAAGTGTGAATCGCATTATGAGACGTGTGAAAATAAACATGGGTAACCGCAATGTTACCCGATTGGAGCGAGAAGAAATCGATTGGACTTCGATAGGTGCCCATCGACCCATAACGTATTTTTATAATGTTGTGAATGTAAACTACATTCCTCTGCACCGTTAATTTAGAATAATGTAAAATTAAAATACTATGCTTACGATCTAAATTCGGATGAAAATGTTTTATGTAACTTGTAAATTTTACATGCTTTTATCGCTAGGCCTTTTGGTGATTTCAAATACCCACCATTAAATAGAGTTTTGTCAATATATTGATCCTTTAAATAAATTATGGCTAAGCACAACAATTTAAAAATAAAAATAATACAGTATGAAAAATTCGATCGTTTAATAGTAAATTAAGGTTTGAATTATGAAATATCATTATCTTTGTCATTCGCTAATGGAATAGTTTAAAAATCACAAGTTTATATTACTAAAGTAGATTTAGGAATATATTGATCATTGATTTGGTGATTGCAGCAACTAATCAATATGTGAACTTCTGTTTTTGATTGCTTTGCCAGAAAAAATGACAATTTTTCAATTCACAAGTTTTACAAAATTACCTGCTTTCTGTTTTAATAAAGATAAAAATGTTACAAAATCGTGTTCTTTTATCATACTTTTTTTGTAGCGATTCCCATTTTTATAACCCTCCTTTCATAAAGATACATATACAGTTCTGTGTAAATTTATATGTTTTCACGAAAAAATTTCTACTTTTTCATTATTTTTTTTCTTCAAATAGTTTTTAGTTAAACGGGAAAAAGAGATTTCCAGAAGAAATTCAAAGGAATTCAATGAATTGAAAAGATTTCAAATAAATAGCAAGAATTTAGAATAATTCGAAATAATAAGATAAAATTGAAACAATTCTTTCAAAGTCCAAATTTTAAAGTTAATTCAAGAATGTTGAAATTTTTTAGAAAAAGTCTGGAAGGGTCTGGAGCAAAATTTCAATAATGGAAAATAAAATAATTAATTTTCGAGAAACTAACACAGATTTGGTTTTAAAATGTTGAAACTGACTAATTTTTTAACGTTTTTTGGCCGCCACGCTAGACTTTTTGAAAAATTTTAAAGCTTTGAAATGAGCAAAGAGCTTTACGATATCAAAATATTCAATTAAAACTCGCAGCAAGACGATTTTTTTTTTCGTTTGAAATATACTCCCTTTCAAATCGAAAGATTTTGTTATTTTACCAATATTTCTCTTTCAAATAAAAAAACTTTATTTTTTAATTATCCTCTCTTTAAGTCGATAAATTGCTAGTTTAACAGGTTTCACCTATTTCACCCTAACAACTTTTTTACAATAAATGGTCTCTCTTTTAGGCAAACAAATTTGTGGGTTTTAAATTTTCTTCTTTATAATAAAAAATCTCTCTAGAGATTCCTTTACCTCTTCCACCTCCTTTCTCTCCTCGAGGACAAGGGTCTCCACCTCAGTCTGGCGGTATTTGCTTGCAACACTGATGGCAGAGGTTCGTTTGGTCCTGGCCTTTGCTTCGTTGTCCACCTCAGTTAGGACGTCGCAGTTTCTCACTTGCGTCACACCCCTGATTTTAAGACCAAATATACTAAAGTTCCTTGTGATCTTTAGGATTTTAAGGACCTAGGCGTAGTTTGAAACCCCAGCCGTTTTCATGAGAATAGCTTTGGGCCGCGCTCGTCGCATGTTTTCCTTCTTTCTCTATGGCCTTGTGATAGGTTTCTCTTCCACAATGTTACTTCTTGCGGCTACGCGTCCATCTTTACGATTCCGAATCATTATCTTTATTGGCGCTGACCTAAACGTGCTGACCTCCGTGGAGCTTTCGGTACGCCATCTCCGACTTCACGTCCTACTTTTTTCTTTACCTCCGTTACATGAGAATATTCCATCCCTAATTAAAAGAAACATACTTCATGTTCTTAATTTCACCCCCAAACATCTCCTCACACATGTTTTTATCTACTAGTCCGTTCTCCATAGTTAAACTAGTTAAGTAGCTAGATAATATACGAGGTGATATCAATTCCTTCACCACGATCACCTTCACCACCACCTGCACCATCCTCACCATTACCTTCCGGGGCCTTGGACCAGTCTACCTGGTGTGTCCTCGGGTAGAGTATATAGAGGCACTGTACTGAGAATTTCTGCTACATACTTATTCATAATTACAAAGACAGTAGCAGACAATAGTCCAAGGATGGTCCGCGAGGGAATCCCTCAAGCCAAGGCATGAAAAACCACGCTAAAGGCTGCGTGGAACCACGGAGTTGTATTCTATACAGTGCGGGGGCGAGTCGTACGTTTCCCTAGCTATTCGTGGTAATCGAATGGAGAATGAAAAATTAGATCGCAGTTCATGTAAGTTTTAAGCAAAGTAATACAAGCTTGAATCGATCGACAAGAGAGAGAGAAAGAGATTTGCCAGATAAAATTGATTTTTGAAATGTATGAGTTGGAAAACTTGATAAAGAGTTTGCAGAGTTCAATTGTGTAGAATTCCTATCAGCTCAAAGCATGGAAGTGGGAAAAGTTAACAATCGTACCGAAGTTCAAATTCTATTACTGGTGAATCAACAAAGACACTTTATTTCAAAATATACAGTTCCCTTTTTTGGGAAATCATTATTCTTCCTGATGTATAAAAGTTTATTCTTCAGCCTGTTGGCCTTAAAAAATTGACTTGATTACACTTTCCTTTTTTTTACACAGTTTTGCTTAAACTAAGCCTTAAAACTAACATCCTTCCACACCTTATCTCTAGGATCGCACGCTCTTATCGACTTGCCTTCCTAATGCATGGACGTGAAGGAAGCTAGAGTAGCATGCCAGGACAGAAAAGTTTGGCGACAAATAGTTTATAAAAAGAATATGAGTAGACTGAATGACGCCTGAAGCAAAGACCTTGGATACTAATGGGCCTAAGTGGGGATACACACATAACAATTTTGTGAGGCTCTCCACGTGGGGTGATAGCTAGAGAGATTGATCAGCAACCTGGGTCGGAGCAGTGTTGCGGAACGAACCTGTCATTTAAATAAATAACATGAGAATTCTAGATCAATCTAAAATATCTATACCTTACACCTATATACTTATCTACCCTATACCTATATACCCATCCACACACTACTGCTTTCCAACCGAGCAATTTACGCATATCCCGATAGGGAAATGGCTTAATGGTATATTAATAAAAAAATATATAAGCTTGAAGTATTAAGTTGAGTTAAAATTTAGAATCGCAATAATCTGGCAAATTTATAATTGCCATTTAAAACCCTTCGCAAAGTTTTGAAAAATGTTAACATAAGTTCCGGAAAAAAAACTCACGTGAGAAAGTTTGAAAATATAAAAGTTCTAAATCTTTATGGATCATAAAAAAGCAAGTAAGCTATAAATTAGAGATAGAATGATATTTTATTTTTGTTTTCATCTCCTGTGGATAATCATCAGAAAGTGGTCCCTTTTCTCTCTTAGTTCTGGTTGACTTTTTTATAGCTCTTCTCCGAAGCATAGATTTTTTATGTAAGGTCGAATTTTAAGCCTCATTGAAATTTGGAAGCCCGATTTCCCCAACGTCACAAGACTTACACAAATAAACGGTACCATAAACTTAAGGACGTAAGGGCCACCTGATTTTAATAAAATGAAAGTAAGAAATATTTTATTTTTGTTTTCATCATCTGTTAATTACCAGAAAGTGGTCTCAATTCCCTTTGACTTTTATAGGTTTTCTCTGAACAAGAAGCGACAGATCTTTTTATGTATGGTCCAATTTCAAGCCTCATTGGAAATTTCAAGCCCAATTCCCCCTGAATCATACGAACCACCACCCTCACAGTCTTCCCCTTGTTCCCCTGCTTTTCCCTCTTTTTTCCAAACTCCCTTTTTTCCCTATTCTCGGAAAACTGCTCCTTTTTCCCCTTTTCTCTTTAAATATACGATATTTGAAAATACAATTGTTTGTTTTACTGGCCAGAAGTGTTTTGCCGTCAGTAGTGAAAGCTTTTTTTAACTTACAGAATTATATATTATAATTAATTTAACTTATTTAAATTTGAATAATTTCAAACTAAACTATTTATGATTTAAATAAAACTTCAAAGCTAAAATATTTTTTCGTTCAATCTATACAAATTAACTATTTTTGAAATGAAATGTCCTGTCTGTCCGCATATTGAATGCTCTTAAGTTTTTAGTACGTAGTTGTTAAATATTTGTTCTTTAAATATACATTTTATATAATATTTAATGAATGCAATGATTTATCAAAATTTAAACAACCCTCTTGCTCTCACTTTTTCTTAAATGAAGAAACACATAATCTCATTTGAAAATGTTAATAATTAAGTCCTTTAGTTTTACTTCGTACATTAAATTTTTTTAATATATACTGTTTTGGGTGCTTAGACAATTAAAAATTAACATTGTTTGAAATCAAGCGATTCCGATTTTGTAATATCAGGCCATTTCTAGACTTTTTAAATACATGTAAATTTTTCGAATATAAATCATTTATAATTAAAGATTTAAAAATAATACCATTTTAAATTTGACAATATGTGACTATCAATATTTATGGAAACAGTTCAGATTTCAAGATACGTAAAAAATATTGGCAATTTGGCATCCATGAAAATATTGAAATTGCTTTGTTAAAAAATCAGTTTTTTGTTGAAGATCATAATTTTAGTTGAAAATTCATCTCTTTGGTTAAAAAATCGTATTTTATTGGTTGGAAATTAATTTTCTTCTCTAAAAATTTAACTGTTCCAGTTGAAGATTTATCATTTTATTTTTTAGTAGGAAATTCATCTGTTTAGTTGAAAGTGTACCTATTTTGTAGAAAATTGATATTTTTAAATTAAAAATTCAACTACTATTTATTTGAAAATTCGTCATTTTCGGTATGAAAATAATCTTCTTGGCTTGAAATTTCCTAATTTTGGTTAAAAATGTTACTGTTCGGTGGAAAATTAACTTTTTTGTTGTAAACTCATATTTTCGGGTTGAGAATTCACCTTTTTTACAAACAATTTGTGTTTTGGCTTGAAAATTCAACAATTCGGATGAACTTTTTTTTCTTTCTTGACTGGAAAATCTTTATTTGTTGAAATCTCGTCTTTTTCGTTGAAAGTTCATCTTTTTGAATCTCAATTTGACTATTTCGTTGAAAATACGTTTTTTATTGTTGAAAAATTAGCTTTTCCATTTTTAGTTGAAAATTGATCTTTTTTCAGTTGAGAATTTAACTATTTGTTTGAAAATTCTTTTTTTCTATTTTAGAATTCATCCAAGTATTTGGTTAAACATTCAACCAATTTTTTAGAAATTTAATTGTCATGCTGATAATTCAAGTATTTTATTAAGAAGTAATCTTTTTTGGTCTCAAATGCAATTGCTTTGTTGAAAATTCGTCTACTCGAACCGAAAATTCGTGCTTTTGGATTGAAAATTAATCTTTTTTTGTTTAAAAATTCAACTATTTTGTTGAAAATTTCAATATTTTGTTAAAAAGTCATAATTTTTGGTCGAAAATGCTTGTCGAAAATTCGTTCTTCTGGATTGAAAATTCATATATTTTATGGTAGAAAAGATATCTTTTGTGGTTGAAATAAATAAATTTGAAATTCTTGAATTTTATTCTGAAATGTTATTGTCTAATTCCTTCTATAAAAGATTCGATGTTAAAATTTTTACAAGAATGAAATGCTGGCATTTTTATATAAATGGTCAGGGAAAATGAGAAAATAGTCAGGGAAAAGGCAGATAAAAGTCGTGGAATTTCAAAAATGAAGTTTTTCAGCCACCCTAATATTGCCGAGAATGGATTTTTAACGACCTAAGATTAAGTATATCTACGTAAAAAAAATTCTTTAATGGCAGAAATCATTAAAAAATCATATAACATTATTTAAAAGCCACGCAATTTTTTATAAAAAGATTGTTTCTTCAAAATGACCTTATTTCTCTTTTTTTTTCTCTTTTTGCGTACTGTTAAGAGACCGACTGGGATCCATAAATTGCCTCATGCAGTCGTATCTTTTTTTGTCTCCTCATAAGGTACGCGACTATACTAAGTTTCTGATACCACCTAGAAATAAAAAAAAATGTTAAAAATCTGCAAGCAGAGCCAGACTTTTCCGACGCGACGGTTCAATAACAGAAGAGCACTGAAGCCCTTTGCTTATCCTCAAGAATCTCAAGATCAACGGCAACCACGTAAAAGCGGGCGTAAAAGTAGAAGAGTCTGGATCTTTCTTACAAAGGTCTCAGCTGGGATATACCTGCCCAATTGGTTTTTCCCATGGTCGGGAAGAAAATAAATCCCATACGAAGCGTACACATAGAGACACCTGACGAGAGTTTTACATCCGTTAAATCTCACCAAGTGTGACGCAGTCACGTAGCGTCAAATTAGCACTGAATTTTCGAGCGCCAGGTGGCTGGACAACTGAACCTAAGAATGAAGAAATAAACGTAGGAGCGGCAAAGAGCAAAAGCGAAGAGCGAGGGTGAAGCATTGTGGATAGTAAAAGTAGGGGATATAGATTCTGCTGGATTTTGGTCCACCCTTCGTATTTTCGTAAATGGAGTTATGACGGCGATGACTATGTCTACGTCTCAGGAAGACTATTTGTATTTGACTTAGGGGGCATTTTGGGTATTGCAAAATGAAAGATATTAAGATGGGAGATAAGGAGGGGATATTTTGTAAATTGACGAGTGTAAAGTAATAGTTTCAGGCGGAGATGTGTCATTTAGATTCTAGATCAGACTTTTGATAACACTTTCGGGAGGGTTGAGTATATAGAGGCGTAAACATATGTCCAATTGTATGATTATAATATTGTATGTGTTCCTAAATTCCAGATTGCCCAACGTCCACTACTCACTGGTTAAATTTCATATTCAATCTTCATTTGAATTTCCTGAATTTTCGTATTATCACCGGGCTCGGAACGGGTTACTTTTTAGTAACTTAGTCACTCTTTTGATCCGCGGTTACTAAAACGTTACTTATTTTATGAAAAGGTTACCTTTGGTTACATTTTATGCCCGAAAGGACGAAATGAATTAATTCATTATTCGTATTATTTAAAAGCGCGTGTAAGTTCACTCTCCCATCAGGTTCCATTAGTAATGTGCCGTTGAAAGTTTCAATCGGAAACTTTCACTTTGGAAGTTTCAAAACACGACACTTTTGATCAATTAAATTGTTAGGGAACTTGTGAAAAATTCAAATTTTTCTAGTAAATTTGGCACTTTAGAGCCGGGGAAATTAGAGAATAACAATAAAATGATAATTAGTTCGTATGTAAAATGCATAAAAAGGACGAATTATTATGAATCCTGATGAAAATTGCAATTTAGCTAAAATTGCTGGTTCTTTATTTAAATGTAGAGAATGTATCTTCTTTGATTGAAAATTCGGTTAAAAGTTGAACTATTTTTTTTTAAACTTCATTTTTTTGTTGAAAATTCATCTTTTATGGTAGAAAAGTAATCTTTTTGATTGAAAATCACCCTTTTGTTTGAAAATACATAACTTTATTTGAAAAATCATCTTTTTAGTTAAAAATGTACTTTTTTTTTTAAATTCAACTGTTTTGTAAAAAATTGGTCTTTTTAACTTAAAAACTCAATAATTTGGTTTGAAAAAGAACCTATTTTGTTGAAAAATCGACTTTTTTGGTTTTTATATAAACTATTACATTTTTCGTTAAGAATTCATCTTTTTTAGTCAGAAAAATTCAACTATTTTTTTTAAAGTTGAACTACTTTCTTAAACATTCATTTTATTGCTGAAGATTCATAATTTTTGTGGAAACTTCGTCTTTTTTGGTAGAAAATTATTCTTTTTGGTTACTTTTTTGCCAAATTATTGTTACTTTGCAGTTATTTATTTGAGAGAAGTATGGTTAATATTTAACTATTTTTTTAAGCTTGAGCAGTTCCGAGCCCTGTATTTTTATCTGATATTGGTATTCCAAAAATACGTAAAAATGTCCAAAATAGATCAGGATTTAGATAATCAAATCTCAGTTTACTTAAATTTTATTATTCTTTTGAGATTTAGCGATTCGCAATTGTAATTTTTGTATTGCGTAAATGAGTTTTTCAAAATTTTTGAATTAAAGAATTAAAAAATTTCTGAATACTCAGTTTATGTTAGTTCTGCTTAAAAAAGAACGAAAATTCTTTCGTTCAAGCTGGAGAAATTGCAGGTTCGACATTCGACATATGCTGTTTTTTTTTGTGGGAATAGGGGAGCTGGAAAAGGGGCTATTTGTCCCGAAATTTCGGTACAAAGAGCCGCATTTTTTCGGTACGTATAGACACTTCCAAAAAATTCTAAATTGAGCAAAATATTTCCTTTTGAATTTCTAATTTTATATTAGTGTTCAACTGTTCGCTAGTAATAATTGTATCGACCTAATATGTATTGAACTCGACGTTCTGATTATTTTAACCTGAATTTTTACATTCTCATCCAGAGAAGATATTAGATTTGTGTAAAATTTGACCCACCCGGTTTTTGTCAAATGTCCACCTTCTAAATCCAAAAAACAGGTTTTCGCGAATGTGTCTGTCTGCCTGCGTGTATTTGTGTATGTATGTATGGATGTATGTCGATTTTTAGTCTGTTAGCACGATAACTTTCGAAAGAATTTACAGATTTGATTGGACTTTGGTATACTCTTCAAGTGTCCTAAAATGAAGGTCAAGTTTGTCAGTCAGCCATTTTGGATCAAAATTTGAGAAGTGAGCGCATTAAAAAAATTGTTTAGGCCACTTTTTTTCAAGGTTAAAAAATTCTATGGACGGACGTCCATAGTACTAAAAAATAAGAACAATTCAACCTTATTAATTTTTCGGATGAAACAAAAACTACTGGAGTTATAGCATTTACAAAATTCCAAAAAACAAACAAAAATGAACATTTTAAGCCAAAAACAGCACGATATGAAAAAAGTCAAAAGGAGAAAAACGTTGCTTTTGAAATACACTGTTATATTATCACAAAAGCTTTGAGAATTTTCAGAAAAATCAAAAAGTCAAATTTTAATCGCACAAAAAATAATGAAAAATCAAAAATTCAATTTTGCGGTCGAAATATACAAGATATGAAAGAAATGAAAAAAAGTGTGCATATAAAAAGGATCTACAAATTTGTTATTGATCACTTTTAGACAGGTTGCGTAGTTTTTGTTTTATTCGTAAAAAATAGCATTAAAAATAGAAAAATCAAATCTTTGGAAAAACGACGCAAGGTACGTACAAAGATGAACAGACTAAAATTGTGCATTCAAAAAATATCTACAAATTTATAAGCAATCACTTTTTGATAGAATGCGTAGTTTTTGTTTTAATCTTAGAAAATAAAATTAAAAATAAAAGTATTACATTTTTGGACAAACGACACAAGCTATGAAAAAAATTAATAGACAAAAGTTGCTCACACAAAAAAGAGCTATACAAATTTTTCATACATAACCTTTTTTAAAGGATCGTGGTTTTTGTTTTAATCGTGGAAAATAGCATTAAAAATAAACAAATTAAATATATGGAAAAACGACACAAGTTGTAATAAAATTTGTAATAACAACATTGTTTTTTTTTCTCCTAGGATGCGCACTTTTTTACATTCTTATCTAGAGAAGGTATTAGATTTGCGTAAAATTTGACCCCCCCCCCCTCGGTTTTTGTCAAATGTCCAAGTTTTGAGACCAGCCATTTTGGATAAAAATGTGAAAAGTTAGAGCATTTAAAAATTTTTTGAGACCATGTTTTTTCAAAATTTTAAAATTATATGTACGGCTGTTCATAGTACTCGAGAATTCAAACAATTTATTATCATGACATTTTTCGGTAAAATGAACATTTTCAGAGTTACAGCATTTTCAAAATCCAAAAGAAGAAACGAAAATTAACAGTTTCAGCCAAACAACGTACGATACGAAAAAAAGTCAACACAAGAAAAATGTTTCTTTTTGCACGCCCTACAAGAATATCATAACGACTTTTTGAATTTTCTTGAAAAATCGAATATTCACATTTTTATTACACAAATAATAATGAAAATTTTGATTTTACGGTCAAACTAAGCAAGATACGACAAATGATGATTTAACAAAAATTGTGCACTCAAAAAAGATCTACAAATTTGTTATTGGTCACTTTTTGATAGGATCTATAGTTTTTGTTTTATTTGTAAGAAAGTATATTAACAGTGAAAAAATCAGCCCGATAAGCGGGCACATTCTCATCAAAGCTTTGCTTATTCAATTTCTTTTCCGTCTTATGTGTGGGTTTTGATAATTATTTGTAAATTATTGAAAAATTCATCATATATATGATCCAAAAAAGACTTAGGGGAGACCACGTTACAGTAGATAATGAACCTACAGTAGATAATCATTGATTCAAACCACAAATATACCTAAAAAAAATTAATTCTAATGGTAATTTGTTCACACGTACAGTGTCCTAACTATTCATTGAATTTCAGTAATTATTTTATATTCATTAGTATTTCAAATTAATTATTATCTACTGTAGGTTCATTATCTATTGTAGGGTGGTCTCCCCTAGATACTTTTTTTCTCCCCTCACCAGATAGTTGGAAAAAATCTCTCTGACTGTATGATTTATTAGAAATATACGGAAATATACACTGGAGTAAAGGAATTTCCTTCTTCATTTTAAATCAAATACAAATTTAGTCCTTTTTATCTGAAGAACATAGAACATAGCAAATGGTCGTTGCGAAGCGCGATGACTAAATCGCGGGCCGTAAGCGCGCTCAAACTTTGGGTTTCTATTAGACGATGAACAAAAACAAGCGTGGAGTGCAAGTTTTACATGATTTTTAAACCAAATGTCGAGCGCGAAGCGCGAGTGTTTCGATGAGAATTTGTTCCTTAAGGTTGATAGAACCTTAAGTAAATTAGTTCTTCTTTTTATGTAAAATTGACATAATGAAAAAAAAAGCAGGTCATAACGATGAAGCTTACTAAGAGAGTATCAGCCCGCAAAGCGCGCAATAGCGAACACACGAAGTACGAAAACCTAGAGAAACCGAGCTGAAAGCGTAAGGCAAATGTGTCCGAGCGCTTCGCGCAAGGCGATTGCATTATCGAGCGCGAAGCGCGAGATCCAACAGCTGCGCGCCCTGGGTGCGCTCAAAATTGCGAGCGAAGCGCGCGATGAGAATGTGCCAGCGAGGCGGGCAGATTTTTTGGTATACAAAATCTATTATTCTTATTCAGAGCATTCATAAACTTTATATATCGCCAGCAAGTTTTAATTTCAAACGAAACTGACGATTACATTTTTATCGTAATTTGTAGCCGAGGCTGTTCCAATTTTTGGTCAGTGTAACTTTCAGATTTTCTGATCCAATTTTTTCTGGTCCTAAATCAGCAGCACTTTATCTCGGAAGTGGACTTCTGTTTTATCGTTAAATGGTGAGTTTCATTTTAGAGAATATTTTTGCGCTCTCCTGAAAAATTCCGATATTTTTGTTTATCTAGTTCTGTACCACCACCCTTCAACTGTTTCTATTAACATGACAGGTCTCTTTTTGTGAGATCAGCGGTAAATTTGATTCACTTCTTAGCTCAAATTAGTAACCTTTTTCCACTTTTTTAAAATAAATTATTCTGTGTCAGCTTTGATAAAATACAGGAGAAATCATACGTCATATTGGGACTGGGAATACGGGAAGGGGTATATAGGAGGTCGAGAATAGTGGGTTGGAAAATGAGCAGGAAAGGTTAAAAAGGGAGAAAAGTGAATAAAGGGTTAAACGGGGGGGGGCGGGTAGAAGGCGTAATAGTGTGGAGGGGCGGATGTATAACGGTTGACATAAAAAAAGGGGATAGGAGAAGTGGATAAAAGTATGAATGCAGGTGGGAGTGTCAAGGTGTATGAAGGAAGGAAGGAGGGATTGATCAATGGGTTTACAAAGATGTCTTTAGGTAAAAGGTAAGGGTATACATAAGAGGGGGTGAGGTTGGTAGGTGGAGAGTGGATTATCCCAACTGTGAAGTTAGCTAATCTGCTCTCTAGTGATAGGGTAGAGGAGTGGAGGTATAATGTGGTAAATGGGTGGATGAGTTGGTCTGGTGGCAAGGTGTACGGAGAAAGAGGAGGGGCTGCTTGACTACATGGTTTATGTTTAAAGGGGAGGGAGTACTGGTGATAGGATCAGAGGTTTACAATAGTGAGGGCGGAGGAGGTATAAGAGAGGGCTTAATTTATAAGGTTTTTAAGACTATCCTCGAAGAGTGTGGAGGGATGGCTGGAGAAGGGGGGGATAGGGAGAGTTGTGGTTGGAAAAAGGTCCTACGAAACTCTTCTTAATGGCCGTTCCTCGCTCATTTCACGTACCGATTCTTTTTAATTGCAAAAAAGGTAAGGTGGAGAAATCTCTGCACGAGAGTGTCACGCTATTCGTGATATTGTACGATTTTGTGTAAAGTTTATGCGTGCGCACGGTTTCTTGGTATCGATGTAGTGTTGGGTGGCACACACAGTTTGAAATAAAGCGTTGTTGCTTCCACATCACTTATTAACTATACACGACGTCCTGTTCCATGGAAGCAGCAGGAGGTCGTATTCACCGAAACCCCTGATATATATTCCTACCATCGTCCACGGCTTTAGCGACACTGTAGCGCACCTGTCAGGTGGCAAAGCTTTTTAATGCTTCGTAATGGCGCACCCGCTATGAACGCAGAAGAAGAGGCTCTCGGAAATATTTGCATTAGAATTTCGATGGTAATGTACCGTCGGTGCGGATCTGTTTTGATTTCTTATTCAGCAATTACTCCAACGTCGGTCGCCGAAGAGGACTTACTTTAGTCTTTTCATAACTAAAAGGTAGTTTAACTTCAAACCATGTTGTTGATTTTTCAACCATAAAAGATGAATTCTCATCGAAAGATGTAATATATGACATTATTTAACCAAAAATTTATTTATATTTTAAATAAACTAACAGGTGAATTCAAACAAAAAGGAAGTCTTTTCAACAAAAGACATGAATTTTCAATCGATTTATTGAATTCTCGACTATAAAAGATGAATTTCTAATTTAAATTATAAATTTTTAACTAAAAATAGAATAGCTATAGATTTTTGTTCAAGAATGTAATTTTCAACAGAATGGTTAAATTTTTCAACTGAAATGATAAATCATCAACAGAAGCAATGAATATTCAATAAAAGAGTTCAACATTCAACCCAAAAGATGATTTTTCAACTAAGAGGATTAATTTAGTAAAAGTAGAATGGCTACATTTTTAACCGAAGAGATGAAACTTTAAGACCAACAAAAAATGAATTTTTAACAAAATAGTTAAACTCCAAACCAAGTTGTTGATTTGTCAACCAAAAAAGATAAATTCTCAAAGAACCATGTAATATGTTGTGTTACTTACCCAAAAAATGGCATTTCTAATAATATGATTGAATCCTCAACCAATACAGAATAACTTGTAACTGAAAAATTGTATTTTGGATGGATTTTCAGGATGAATTTTCTACCAAGAAGATGTTTTTTTTAACAAAAAGGGGAATTTTTATCGGCAGACACAAATTTTGAACAAAATATTCAACTTTTCATCTAAAATAGTTAATATTCAACTGAAAAAATAAATTTTCAATAATGAAGTACAAAATTCAACCCGAAAGATGATTTTTCAATCAAGAAGATCAATTTTCTAAGCATGAAATAGTTAAATTTTCTAACAGCGAGATGAATCTTCAACGATGAAAAAAAAAATTTTTTTAACTGGCTCCACTTTCAACAAAGTAGTTAAAGTTTTGAACAAAAAATATCAGTTTTCAAGAAAGTAATTAGATTTAAAAACAAACACAATTCAGGTTTGAATCAAACAGTAGGATTTGTAACCAAACGAGATAAATAGCTCAAAATATAATAATATACTTTTGAACGAAAAATAGTTGGATTTTCTTATTAGGTTCCATCAATTCCGTTTGCATTTAAGTCAAGAAATAAGGAAAAGAGCAAGTTTCTTGAAAACGGGGGGAAAAAGATGGTTTCTTCTCAAAGGGGAAAGGAGGGGAATACAGGAAAATGTGTAAGGTCCGTTAAAGCTTAAGGTTAAAATATAAACAATTAAAGTTTCACAAAATGAGATGGATTTTGTTTTTTTAACTTTCCGAATAAATATAGCTTCTTCTGATGATAGTTATCCAATTGCTCGATTTTTTATGAAAGGGGAAGTGCATTTAAGTTACGAGCCATTCGAAAAGTACGTCACACTATCAGACGGGAGAGGGGTAGGGGATATCGTAGAATGTGACAACACACATGGAAAATATAAATGTGAATAACAATTTTCTCAAAGAAGTGTCTAGATTTTTCCAGTACTCCTGGGCTCACCGAAAATACTTGTTCTACGCGCACCGAATTTCGGGAAACCTAGACACCACGTTTTTTATATGCTTAGAAAAATTAGATACCAATTACTACAATTTTCTCAGAAAGTTTATTTTCTTCAATTGAACATTCAACCACTCGCTTGAAAATTGAACTCTTCTGTTCATTTTAGTTGAAAATTGGTTTTCCCCCATTATTAGGGATTCTTGTTTTTCCCCCTGCTTTCATGAAACGCCCCCTTTTTCTCATTTTCTCGCTCTAATTCCAACTGAGTTAATGAAACCAAATAAGACAGTCCAAAACCAAATAAGACAGAGAATTTTTGGAAAGAAGAGGGTGGAGTGGCGCGGTGGGAAATACAGCAATTGTTTAATTTTTAATCTGAAAAGTTTATTTTAGGTCTTTCGAGCCTATAATGAGAGTTGCAAAAAAATCATTAAAGCTTATAGCATTTTACTCAAGATGTATTAAAACTTTGTTAGTATGGATTTTGGAACTTTCCTGTATGATATCATGTATCAAAACTAGATAAAGTTAGTTAACATGTGCAAATAAAACTCTAATTTCAACACTGTACACAAGCGGGTAATACGGCGCGGAGACCCATTGCGATGGTTAAATCTCGATAGAGTGAATATTGTACGTTCATAGAAAATAGAATCACCAATTTATTTTTTTCAAACTGCAAATGAATATGGATTGGATATGTAATTTTACTGAAATTGTACGTTAGTTTATTAGAAAATTATTTTTATTTGCAAACAGTTAAAATCAATAGTGCACGCCGCATCACCCGCTTCACCCCTACTATTAAATTGATGGTTCCGAATTTTTTTTTTTGTTTTTCATAAATATTGTATCTGTTTTGTTTGTCTTTTTTGATAGAAAATTCGTCTTTCTTGTTTGAAAATGGAACTGCTTGGTTAAAAATTCTACTGTTCAGTTAAAAATTCATATATTTTGTTGAAAATTCGTTTTCTTCTTGATTGAAATTAATTTTTCTAATCAAAAATTTAACTGGTCCATTTTTGTCTGAATATTAATCGTTTTTGATGAAAGATTTTACAAATAAATTTTTCATGGAGAATTAATATTTTTTGGTCAAAAATTCAACTACTTGTTCAAGTATTGAACTACTTTGTGATGAGTTTATTTTTTTAGCTTTAAATTAATCTATTTTGTTGAAATTTCTTTTTTTTTTACATTCTCATCTCAATGAGAAGATATTGGTTTTATGTGAAAAATGACTTTCACGGATTCAATCAACTGTCGATGTTTTGAGGCCCCCTGAGTCAGAAAAAAACGGTTTTTACGAAAGTATCGGTCTGTCTGTATGTCTGTCCGTCTGCCTGTCTGTCTGTCTGTCTGAAGTATCGTGTAGGCATGATAACTACCGAAAGATTGATCAGATTAAATTGTGCTTTGGCACACTTCTTGAAGGCCTAAAAAGAAAGAACGAGTTCGTTAACCAGCTATTTTGCATCATAATTCATAAAGTGGGCACATTTTGAAAAATTTTGAGACCACTTGTTTATAAATTTGAAAATTCTAAGTACGGTTATCAATAGTCCTTTAAAATATAAAAACAATTTATTCTGATAAAATTTTTCGATAAAATGAAAATTATCCGAGTTATAGCATTTTGAAAATCCCAAAAAACACTCGTAAATTAATATTTTAAGCCAAACAACGCACAATATGAAATAAAATCCAGAGTAGAAAATTTTTTTTTTTTAAGCCCTACAAGATTATAATAACAGCTATATGAATTTTTTTGTTGAAAAATCGAAAATTCAAATTTTAATCCCACAAAAAATAATGAAAAATTAAAAATTCCATTTTGCGATCAAACTGTGCAAGATACAAAAAAAAATGCAAATACAAAAATCGTGCACGCTAAAAAGATCTACAAATTTGTCATTAATCACTTTTTGATAGGACGCGTAATTTTCGCTTTATTCGTGAACAATAACATTAGAAATAAAAAAAATTTATTATTTTGGAAGACGACACAAGGTAAGGAAAGACATAATAGGCAAACTTGTTTACTTCAAGAGGATGTACAAATTTGTTGTTTATAATTTTTAGAAAGGGCGAGTATATTATTCAATCGTATAAAATAAGCATAAAAATAAAAAAATTTAATTTTTTAAAAATGACACCAGAGACTAAAAAAAATGATAAGGCAAATGTTTTTCAACCAAAAAAGATCTACAAATTTGTTATAAACTCTTGGTATAAAAATACATCAAAAATTAAAAATTATCTTTTTGGAAAAACGACACAAGCTGCAATAACTTTTTATTTAACAAAATTTTTCGCCTAAATTATATCCACAAATTTTCTTAGAACCAGTTTACACTAGTATGCGTATTTTCAATTCAAATTATGAAAAAATAAAGTTGAAAATGAACCAATTAAATTTATGGAGAAACGACACAAACAATAAAATGTATAATAACAACATCTTTTGTATAGGACGCATACTTTTTTGTAATTATAAAAACAAGAAAAAAAAATACTGAGAATAAAAATTAGTGCAAAGTAAGGAGCAAATATTGAAGTAATCATGAAAAATAACATTTGTACACTATTTTGCAAAATCTGAATAAGTAGTACCAGCTTGGGATACAGAAATAATTATGATATACATTTGATATAATAGTGTTGAACATAATGTAGAAAAGTTCCGATTTTGGACAAAATCGAGTGCGAAGCACAAGATACGTGAGGAGAATGTGTTCGTTAAAGCCAAAGGAGCTTTATCAAAAGAGAATTCACAATCACCAAATTACAGTTTTCGATGATTTTAAATTTAATTTTAAAAGGTCTGGGCGCTAATGTGGGGGAATTCAAAGACGGAGCGCGTAGCGCGAGGTAAATATATCATCGAGCTGCACATTTAACCAATCCATTTTTTTTAAATTGATGGTTTTTTGTTGAAAATCAATCTATTGAATTTTTCATTGAGAATTCACGTTTTCTGGTTGGAACTGCAACTACTTGGCTGAAAGTTAAGCTGCTTTGTTAAGAATTTTTTTGTTCAAAGATAAATTAATTATTAAATTTTTGATAAAAATGGATCGTTTTTACTTGAAGCTTGAACTATTTGTTTATATATTTGCGCACTTTGTTTGAACGGCGTGTTTATGATTGAAAATTCTTATTTGAAAATTCTTATTCCACTGTTTTGTTGAAAATTTGTTTCTTTGGTTTGAAGATTCAACAAATTTGGCTGACATCTTGTTTCTTTCTGTAATGTTGAATCTCTCTTGGTAGAAAATTGACCTGAAACATTAAGCGTTTCCTATTGAATTAAATAGGGTACCTATACATGAACCCAGGTCCACTACCCTTCACCTTTATGAAACATCCACTACCTCTGGGTTGTGTACAACGCAGTGTTCTGAAAATGGCGTTGCCGTTCAAAAGACCTTAATTTTTTGCTTGAAATAAATATATACTGAATCTTTATAGTATAAAAACATAAATTTTAATTTTGGAAATGGTTAAAAAAGAAATCTGTATGTAGGAGTATCAAATATACAAAAAAATGTATAAACCATTGTCGCCTAATAGAGGCTTAGTCACTAATTGGTAATTGAAAGTTTTTCATCAGCCCTACCAGCCCTACCAGCTGTACCAGCCAGTCCAGAAGAACTGCCTGGTAGGGCAATTGGCCCTCTCCCCACTCGGCAACAAGTGCAGGAGTGCGCAGGCGCCGAAATCTACACTCTGGGTTGTCTAAAACCCGGTGGGTAGGGGACCAGGGTTAATTTTATTTTGAAGAATTTATTGCCCTATTTTCCTGAAAAATCATGCTCTTTAATTTTCCTGTTTCCAGAGTATTTTTGGCTGTGAAGTCTGTTAAAATATTATGTTTGAATTAGGGGTGGGTAAAATTGATACGGGTCGGGTAGGGTTGGATTTTGTGCGGGACGGGTCGGGTCGGATTTGCAAGTTGGTGAGCACACACACAGTCAACCGGACATCCCACATTTGGCCTGCAAACCCGCACCAACCCATAGAACCCACATTTAACCCGCGACAACCGCAAACGCCCAATAAATTCACAACCAACTTGAAAACCTAAAAAGCTTCTTAAAAATAAGATTGACCGAACTAAAACCTCATTTACGGTTTTTTTAACCCCGGGTTGAAACCCTTAGAGCTTCGTTCAGCACTACGTCCTTCCCTCCGTCGTCATTTTTTCCTGCTAAAACCAAAAAATTGTCGCTGATAAAAGGGCATGAGCGCCAGAGTTTTGAACTCCAAAGGACATGAATGCCGATTGGACAAGCGGAAGTATATCAAAATTGGGATGGAACATTTGATACTGACATACACATACCCATAGAGCTAGTCAAATAAAAGCCTGTAAAAATATGTAACGTCATCTCAATTGATTGAAATGTATTGCATTGCTCTTTATAGTATATTACATCACAATTAGGGTTGTGACAGGTCTGGGTTATGACTCGTTTACCCTTACGAGTGATGTACGATATTTTAATCTAAATCAGCACTTTATGAAACTGTAGGGCCGTTTAGAGAGTAAGTCGCGATGTTTATAATATATTTGGTCGTAAAATATACGACTGACGTGACAGTCATCTGCTTGGCTGTGACTGGTAATCTCGTATGACGCGAAATTTGAAAATGGTTCGGCCCGAGCTAGAGTACTACATATATATATATATTTTTTTTTTTTTTAATCTATAGTGAATAATATCTCAGATGCTTGTGCAGATACGAAAAAATTTTTCAGAAAAAAGTTGGAAGGGATAATGGGGGACATCTACGGGTACCAATGACTTCGACCTTGAACTCGGTTTTGAAGGTTATTTCAAGGTCAGAGTCATTTTTTAAAATGGAACCACTTATTTTTGACTCCGCAGCTAACTTAACTCGTAGTATAAAAAAAAATCTAAAATATAAGCTACAGCTGTGCAGGACCGCGTGATAAATTTTTGTGATCCGTTTCATTGCAAATGTTTTTGCTTTTAAAATTTTAATAATTATGGGTTCAGAATTTCTTCTTTTGTAATGAAAGAATGCTGTTAAAATCAATTTTCTGTTTTTCTAGAATATCGATCATTTGAAAATTCTATTATAGTTTCATAATTTAGGAAATTTTAAATTTTCGGAGTTTTATATTTATAATGTCGGGAATTGGAAGATTATCAAATTGCGAAAATTTAGTTTTGAATTTAGGAAATTACAAATTTCTGGGTCTTTATCACATTTAAAATTTTATAATTTTGGAAATTTTAAATGTCGAACAATTTTTTAATCACAAATTATTTCTTGGTTATAAGTTCTAGTAGATTCAAGATTAATAAGAATTTAGATAGCTATATAGAATAAGTTTTTATTAGTTATATAAAGTTAAATATGTTATAATTCACTAATACATTATTATTCACTAATCATTATTCACTAACCGGCGTTATATGTTAAGCACATTGGCCGGTGGGATGCGGAAAATGTCGCTACATGCGCACAGTAGCGACTGCGCAGCTACATTTTATAGAACTGAGGTCTATAGATCTCATATTGAAATAGTTCACAAACACTCTATACCTCGCATCGAATTTGTATGAGATTTTTCAACATTTTTCCAAGAATTTTTCTATACATTTGAATGAATTGAGGTATTTAAACCATATAATGATGTGATTACATACTATTAATACCCCAATTGTGATTTCTACGAAAGTCTTCAACATTTTTCCAAAAATTTTCTATACATTTGACTGAATTGAGGTATTTAAACCATATAATGATGTGATTACAAACTATCAATACTTCAATTGTGATTTCTACGAAAGTCTTCAACATTTTTCCAAGAATTTTTCTATACATTCAACTGAATTGAGGTATCTAAACAATATAATGATGTGATTACAAGATATTTATACCTCAATTATGAAACTGTAATTGAAATAGTTGACATTTCGGCTGAAAAGATGAATTTTCAAACAAGAAGATTGATTTTCAACCACGGAAAAGAATAACTTTCAATAAAATACACAAATATTGAATGAAATAGTTCAATTTTGAACTTAAAAAGGTCAACTTACAACCAAATAGTTACATTTTCAAAGAAAAAAGATAAAATTCTAACCGAAAATGCAATACTTCAATTTTCAGATGGAGAAATAAATTTGTAAATGAATGCCACTTTTTTAGCAACATAGTTACAATATCCACCTACGTTATGAAATGTTGAATGGAATAATTAATCTTTGACTGGAATAGTAGAATTTCAAATTAAACGGATGAATTTTCGACCAAAAATGGAGTAAATAAATGTCAGAAATTTGAGGTGTCATGGCGAGAGGGGACTTATTCTAAATGTAGTTACTACTCGTCTTGTGGGGACTAGAGAAAATTTTTTCAATATAGCAGTCAGCGGTACATGGACTATACATGGGCAATTTTGAACATTGTCTTACACACATAAATAATATTAATAGCGTACCTCTTAACGATTTGATGACTTCCTCATACACTCTCATTGACTGCAGGAAATCAGCTAATTCGTCAGGAGTTTTACAAGAATCCTAGACAAACAAATTTTTTGAATAAAAATTGATACTTATTGTACATTTTATTAAGAAACAGTCTACAATTTGTAGACAACTTATATATTTTAGAAACATATTTCAAATAGACGCTGGTCTGACGAGCGGGCAGGAAAATCTAAGAACTGGGTACTTTTCTTTTAGGTTTGCGCATGCCCATACGTTTAATAATAATAATAATAAAAAGACACTTACCCTGAGGAAATTTTATGTACACATCGATTCACGGAACAATAAAAATGGTCACATTTTAAAATTCACGTCTTAATGCGTTATCTACTACCACGAAAATTGGAATGAAAATAGAAAAGTACGCCGAAACGACGCTGCACTGCCTGCTGCCTTATCCTCACCCCTCACTACTGCGCTTCTATCACACTGCACTACCATTGGAGTCACCACACGCTCCCGTTGAAGTGATACGCATGGTCACTCCTCTTTGGGATCAAAAGAGTGACTCCAAGAGTTGAAGTCAACTGATTTTGACTATAATTTGGAGTGAAAATGTAACTTCAACGGAGGAAGTCAAGCTTCTGACTCCAACGGACAGACTTCGTGACTCCAACGGAGTTGATATCGCAATCGCTCCAGAGTTGCAGTTACATTTTCGCTCCAAGAAATTTAGAGTTAAAAATTCTGCAATCGATACTTTCTTTTAAGTGAAACGTTAATATCACACCAAAGTAAACTTTATATCAATAATTGAATAAAAATTTACAATGCTTTGCCTTATTTGATAATATACTGGTATGCAAATAATATAACCCTTATATCAATTATTAAATATCAGAATTTTCACTTTTGGACTTGAGATTTTACATAACTCTTTTGTATTATTTATAGTTCTGTTATGTATTAAATCCTAAAATAATTGTGAACCTTATCTAAATGCAGTAAGTTCCTCTATTTACCGAACTAATTGGGTAAATTTTAATGAAAAAATTTTCTCCGTGCATGAATCTCGGCGCATATGACGTCATTTGGCACTGAATTTCCTATTTTGAATGGGAATTTTTGCAAAGCAATAAATTCAAGTGTTTTTTATCTCATTGCACCTTCCCATGGAAAATGGTAATTTTTCTTACCGGTTTTGCAACTTATGTTATTTAAACTGCTAGTTATTGCAACTACGGTTTTATTAATCAATTTGTGAATATCGTTTTTTCCCAACTTCAATCAGCTATCGCAAATATTAATCTTTCTAACTCTCAATGGCAATTATTAAGTTTTTGTATATTTATAATTACTATGCAAAAAGTGTTTGTTCGTATCGTTGTGGTAATAATACTATTTTCTCAGCTATATCCTAGATTGCCATCGAACTCTTGTGAAAATGAATATGATAATGCCGAATTTTACAACCAATAGTTTCTCCGTGTGGTTCTAAAAATCATTGCCATGAAGTTCGTGATGCAGTGAAATATAAAAGGGATGATATTTATTACGTTCAATTACCTTCCATACACTGGTTAGAGACATTCCGGAATCACGGCTTAGTTGTCGAGTAGTAACATGGGAGTCATGAGCGACTGCGGCTAATATCGCGATTTTATTAATAACTCCAGTAATAGTTTTGCGAAGATTCCTTTTTTTCGCCTGTACACTTCCGTCAGTGGCGAATTTGTTGACAACCCGGCAAAAAGAAGCACGTGACCGTAGACTGCCTGTAAAACGTTGAGCATAAAGAGTGACAGCATCCTCGATATTCCTGCCACTTTCTCCATAATTGAGAATCATTTCAATTCTCTCTTATACAGATAAGGCCTCCATTGTAAAAGTAATTAGGGCAAGTAACGAGAAAATACAACAACAAACCAACCCGTAGGAACATACCCAAACAAACCTACCGTTTTTCTTCTTTATCTTTCGTTTGCAAGCACATTCCTCTAATAGTCAACAATATCATTTTTCGCCAATGCATCGCCATATATAGGTTCCAATTTGGAAATCTAAAGTTACCCTACCCCTCCCGACCCAGGGGGTGAGTAAATTGTGGCGAAGTCGCTTTTCCCCTTCGAAAATAAAAAGTTTTTATAGCGGACATTTTTTTCGTTGCATGCGTATCTCTTGAGATATTTCGATATCTCGAGATAAAAAAACACCCTGTATAAACAAATTTATTATTGCATAACAAATAAATACCATGAAGATAAATAATATAAGTAATTTGTCAAATGTAAAGAGGATTAGTGACGATCCTTGGGAGCCTTATGGTGGCCTTGGATGAATGGTGATTTAAACTGCGAAGAAGGTCAAGGCAACCGTAGTCTTCTGAGGGCCATAATGTGACTGTTTGAGGCGGATTTCAAACAACGCCTTACTATACTTATGTACATATACGCTCTCTTCAGTTGGTATTTCTTTTTACGAGGGGTCCCCCTTTCCAGCTCACCCAATCCTGTATATAAAAACGAGAATAAAAATAAATTAAATAATTCTAACATGAAGCTACCGGAATTAGAAATGAATAATTTCAAATCTTAACAATGTAAAGTAATTTCAGTTTGAAATTGTTAATATTTTATTTTTAAGCCATCAAATGTAAACTGTTTCAAATAGGGCTCATTCGAAATTAAACAGTTTCATATTTAAAATCTTTTCAAGTTAAGTTTCAGTTCAAAATATTTAAAATAACGGCTAATCCCTATACCTTGAAGGAAGTAGAAAACTTAATAGGGGTTTTCATGATATTGAAATGTAAAGGTTTTAAAATCATAAAATCTTGAGTAGCTAATTATTCCCATGGCAACAGTTTTGTCTCATAGTCTAGAGCTCCTAAAATTTATTTTAGTTTCAACCCTCAATAACCACACTAGTGCGAATTGGCACCTCGTGGAATTTCTTACTTCTGTAACTTTCTACCTGCGTATACCAGGGGTCTCTCCGCTTTACGACGTTTCTATTTCTACCCCAAAAAGTATCTATTATAGATCAAATTAGGATTAATCATTTCCGAGATATTGCATTTCAAAGATTCAAAATATCAAATCGCATTAGTGTGGTTACTACGTATGCTGAGTAGATTTGTGGTTACTAAGGGTTAAGAGATCGATAAAAATGTGTTTTTCTCCTAGATGAACTTAAATTAGAAATCCATATAAATTTTCGAATATCAGGCATGTTATATGGATTACGAAAAGAATGAACATTATCCACTTTTTCCAGGCCTTTGTAATTTTTGTAAAAAATTGAAAATCTGTAAAATCTTCGTGAAATCATTAAAATATCTTTCTGAAATATTTAGAATATTTTGAAAACTTTGCAATCGTTGTTAAATATTTGAAATTTTTGTGAACGATTTTTGTGAAATCTTCCTAAATTTTTTTGAAGTTGTATGAAATCTTTATGAAATCTTTGAAATATTATTCCCAAAGCTTGCAAATCTTTTGAAACCTTTAAACTCTTTAAAATCTTTTTGAAAACTTACGAAATCTTTTGAAATTTATGAAAACTCCGAAATCCTAAAATCTGCGGTGTACAATCAAAAGTTGAATGGTCAACCTCAGTGATGCAGAGTGAAAGTCGGACTGGGGGATCGAAGCTCCTCCCTCAACCCACCCTCATGACAAAATTTAAAAGCCACAATTTCATGAGCAAAAAAAAGAACAGTCTTTCTGTAAACATGTCTTTATTTTCTGCACAAAACGGAACGATATTAACAAGAGTGGAGTTTTATTGGCGACCAAATTAATCGCCTTTACGATTATGTCGTTACACTTGATACTGGAAGTGCCACATCAATGGTCAAAGCTATATTGATAGTTGGGTACGTCGATTCCAGCTGACTCTAACAAAAATCATTAAATCCTTATTAAGATATCTCTAAACGATTTTGTCGAGTTCGATAGTAACGCTTCCTCACTGTACGCCTGACACAATTCTCGATAGTAACGATAGTAACGACTATCGATTTTCGATACTCGCTCAACAGCAGTGTGTGTGAATGTGCCCTGGCGGACCGGCCGAACGCAAGCATTACGCTACAGAATAATGCTAAAGTAATGCTAAAGTCATATGGCATTATAATTATTAAAAGAAGCAAAATAAATATGTAAACTGTTGCAATTATAATAATATGTTAAAATTTACGTTAAATGGTCATGCCGCTTTTGCAACAAGCTTCTCTTTCAGCGTTAAAAAATGAAAAAACAAAGTGGCTGTCATTGAAGTCGGGCCCCTGCATGTTGGTAACCATGACCATTTAACGTAAATTTTAACGTATTATTATAATTGCAACAGTTTACATATTTATTTTGCTCTTTCTAATAATTATAATGCCATAGGACTTTAGCATTACGCTGTAGCGTAATGCTTACGTTCGGCCGATCCGCCAGGGTAGTACTGAATTGAAATCAGTGATTGCAACTGCTTTGCCTTTATCTGCACATACTTGCACGTTTATTAACTGTAGCGCGCGCCTGTATTTGAGTTTCGAATAAGGAAGCAAACTAGAGCCAATGAGCGCAGTTCAGTTCAAGCATGCGCAGATATTTAGGAATCACTGGTAGGAATAGGGGCCATCCATATACAATGTGGATAGTTTAGAGGGAGGGAGTATGGCAAAATTCCGTGCTTGTCGGCGTGGGGCACCGGGAGGGGAGGGGGCTAGAATCCACGTGGACACACGTTTCCTTAATCTGCGAAAAATATACTGAAATGAGACAAATTATACGCGAGGTGCACTCGAATTTTTTATATGGTGCTTGCGCATCGTACTACGCATACCACTCCTCAGAATATTTTCATGACGTTTTGTTTGGACTTCAATCATTGTTTCAGCTTACGTTCTGAAGTAAATCCGAATTTTCAGCAAATTCATCGCTCCTTTTGGCCCCCTTGCTCTTGAAGACCAATAATATCTATATTTTCATAAAATATGTCCTCGCATATACATTCCCAGTTCCCGCGTAAGGAAACCCGTAGCCCCAACCTTGTGATGCGTGGAATATGTCCCCTCCTGTCCTCGTGAAATTGCAACGCATAAAAATTTCACGACAAATTCACTTACAATTTTTTAAGTACTATTTATATTGCCAGAACTATAGGTTATGATAAAAGATTAAGAATGGGCGGGGGGAGGGGGACGGGCAATTTTAACCTTTCTTTAATTTGCCCTGTCTTTCAGATTTTGAGGTTAACTCGCCTAACATGTTTCGCTCGTTTATTTCGTTCATTATATTTCATAAGACTCACGCCTCTATTTTTAGAAACAGTTTTTAATTAATATTTGAAGATCCACCCTCAGGTCGAAAATTCGTCTTTTGTTGTAAATTAATTTTTCAACTAAAAATGTAATTATTCTAATTTTGGTTGAAAATTAAACAATTTGGTTGAAAGTTGAAATTCTTTGTTAAAAATTTACTTTATTATTTAAATATCCATCTCTATTGTTGAAAAATCAACTACTTTGTTGAAGGTTCCTTTTTTATTTAAATTGATTTATTGAGTAAAAAATTAATTATTCTATTTTTGTTGAAAATACAACAATTTGGTTGAAAATGTATGTATTTTATTGTGAGTTCGTGTTTCTTGATAGACACTTAATATTAAAACGAAGATTTTTACTTCTTCATTCCGGTTCAAAGATCAAATAAAATAAAAGGCTTTAAATTACTTTTCCCATGACTTTTAATTTAATTTTGAATGGAACCAGGCAAGAATCACTTTGCCGACCTGGAAGAAAGTTAATCGGACCAGCGAATAAACATTTAAAATTATCAATTAAAAGTTTACTTAACCAAAAAAAAAAAAAAACTTTTCCCAGCCCATTATCTCGGTGGAGTAGCGCGAGGACCTGTAAATCCTAATTAAGAAAGACAGATCTGAGAGGTCTTCAAAGTAAAAAAAAAGTCACTGGTATAACGATATGAGAAATAAGTAGTGTGTAAAATTCATTTTGGCAGATATATTAATTTGAGGCTTCATAAGAAAGAAAAAGAAAAGAAACTGTCGCTCTCAACAAGCCGAAATTAGGAAGGAAAATCAAACCCCTTGAAAAAAGAACATTACAATATTTATCACCATAAAAAGAGAAATTTCACCGAATTTAGATGGAGACGTTCGAAGTTAATAAGCGAATTACGCCCTGGAGCGAACAAATCCATTAAAACTTATTTCCGCGTCTGCCGACGCCATTTGGAGAACAAACATTACATTTTAAAATTCATTTACACAGAAAAAAAATAGAAAGAGCAAATCCGCAAACTTTTGAAACATTCTGAGAAGTCTACTATCCGGAAAACAGAGAACAGCATCAGATTCACAATTCAGAGTTTGACAAATATACAACCAATCTGTGGCAACGACTATACACATCAGTAATTACTGAAGTAACAGGTCAACTTTCTCACGCGAGGCTCAAAAAACGGAAGACAAGGAGTTCGCTTCACTTGACGATACGTAGACCACCCAATTTCTCCCCTCCTGGGCAGGTAGACGAGATGTGTCTTCTGCATTGGCGCAGTGTCATGGCAGGTGGAGGGGCATTTCGGGACCCTTTTGCCCAAGAGATGCTGATAGTGGTGCTGCGACGAATCCTCATCGGTGAGGTTTGAATCGTAGCAGGTACAGGATTTGGAATGCGGGAGTCGCATCCATATTCCACTCCCGGTGTACAACACTCGGTTGCACCTGTGCCTATGCGACTTCAACCCGCCTTGTGTCCTCGTAGTTCGTACCGCCGATTCTTGATGGTGGTTCATGCTCCAAGAAAAATCACTTCTTCCTCCATTTCTCTCTCGACCTCAAAACTCGGTGTACAATGAAACAAAAAAATCCAAAAGAATGAGTAAGAGTGACTCTTATTCTCTAGCTCCCTCTGAAAAGAGTGTGTCTGAGAAAAGAGAAATGATGAAACAAAAAAAAAAACAAAAAAGAATAAAATATAAAAACTCAAATCAGTTGGCCTTCGATCGAGCCTCGTTTTCCCGCGGATATTTCTTCCAAGAGAAAAAGAGCTGTTTACAAATAAGTAAAAACAAAAACAATACATAGTCATTTGTAGGTGAAACATGCAACATTGCAACTCCTCCACCCTTAGAGGAAACCCTGGGGGTTTTCCCCTTCGTCACCGGACGAGAACAATCCAGGTGGTAGGCGGCTTAGTTCCATACCAGTTTTTCAAAAAGCAAAAATCAAGAACTAGAAATCAACCACTCCAAAGCGGAACTACACACTCTGAAGTTCAAATCCTAAGGTGTCAAATAAATATAAAAAAATTTCAAATCAAAAGACTATCGTTATGTGTCGACAAAAAAAAACAGACAAGAAAATCATTAGACTACCCACCACAGAAGAATGTAAAAAAAGAATGATCGCAACCCTAATTCATCGGGTAAGATTATGAAAAATGTGTCAGACACGTGCAACAGTCACAAACTGAAAAACAAAGAAAAAAATTTCAGGACGAGAGGAGATGGAAGGAAGAGTGGGAGCAGTAAAAAAAAGAAAAGAGACTAGCCTGGCGGAAAGTCGAGGCTGGTAGCTAGGTTCCTACCCTGGAACCTTTCGTGGCGGAAACCGCCCCGATGGCAGTAGGCGCAGTCTCGACGTTAGGTGTTCACTTGACCGTAGACCTCGCAGAAGAGAGTAAGGGCTTCCGGGCAATATTGCCACATATGCCCCTTCTTGCCAGAATTGTAACAGGGCACAAGGGACATATGATGTCCAAAGCTGCCAGCCGTCTGCCCCCCGGCCTTCTCCCTAATAGTGTTTTGCGGTTGAGAGGCCCGTACTGAGCAACCACAGTCACGACCGTGAACGCCCTACGCCCACATATCGTGCAAAATAATATGAACTTCTGGGGGCAGTCGTCCCGTTCATACCCTGTGGTGAAGCAACTAACACACCGCCGGAACTCACGTGCCCACCTCGCTGCATCCGCGCGCATGGCATCGACGAACTTGGGTTCAGGAAGCTCCTCCTGAACAGCTACGGGAAGTTCTTCCTTGACCGCTTGCGAAAGGCCCTTCTGGACCGCTTACGGAAGGTCCTTCTGGAACACTTGCGGAAGGTCCTCTTGAACTAGTGGTGGATTGATCGGCGTTGCAGGCCGCCCCTGTAGTGTCTCTCCTCCACACGTAATGGTCCTCACTAGGGGAAACGGGTTACCCTCCATGGTCGAAAAAGCCTTCCGGACGTTGGACCGCCCCATACTCTCCACTCCGTCTCGGTAGTTGTGGACTGATTGGCTCCGACGGGGCGAACATGGAATTGCTTCAGCTCCTTCCACAAACTGTCGATGAAAGAGAATAGTCCTGGCAAGGGCTTCGGGGTGGAGGCCCTGATTCCTCCGACCGGTTCACTAAGTATGTGCTGGCTGACGGGATCTAGGGCCGTGTCCTCCAAAGCTCGATCCCCCTTTCGCAGGGATTCTAGCGCGTACAGGACATCACTTAAGACGATGATGTAACGAACCCCTCGGATCCTAGGACCGATGTTTTCTTCTCCTTTGAGCACAATATCGTTCAACGCTTCAAAACTCGATCTGCTATTTGCTTTTTAAAATCACGTCGCGATGGGTTATAGCAGCGAGTTTGCTTTCCATCAGCCTCTTCTAAATTATGCGTCACTAGGTCCCGTAATTCTCTTAGGCGCTCCATACGCTCTATCCATTTTTCTCTGTTGGGCTCGGGAATGTTATTGGGGCTCTCCTCCTCTCCTCGGAGGCCTACTTTCGGTTACAATTCCCTCCCACAATATAAAAAGGCCGGACTTACCTTCGTGATAGTATTAACCGTGGTATTGCAGGCGTATCTAAATTCATAGTGATGAACATCCCATTCTTGCTGATTGGAATCAACGAATGATTTAATCACAGCCTTTAATACTCGATTCATTCGTTCGGTCGGGTTCGCTTGAGGGTGGTTTACCATGATACCTTCTAGCGAACTTTTGTACATCGTTAATTCGTCGGCTATACCACGGATCATCAATTACCTTCACTCCACAAACGTCAGCAATCTCTTCGTCCTCATACATCCGTGAGAGTGCGTCAGGTACATGGTGTAGAGCATCTTTACCGGATTGTGCAAATTATGCAGCCATCGTCAATTGCTATGATCCGTAATAACCGTGAATGTAAAACCATCCAAGAAATAACGAAATTTACGGATAGACCAAATTACTGCCAGACATTCTTTCTCCGTAGTAGAATATCGACTTTCGGCACTTATTAACGTGCGGCTTGCGAAGGCAATAACTCGTTCTTCCCCCTCAATGACTTGTGTCAGAATTGCATCAAAGCCAAAACTGCTTGCGTCAGTTTGTAACGCAAAGGGGAGTTCAAAATTCGGGCATGATAAAATTGGGGCGGACGAGAGTGCCTTTTTAATCACCTCAAACGCCGTTTCTTGTTCCTCCGCCCAATTCCAAAGGTTATTTTTCCGCAATAGGTAGGTGAGGGGTTGCGAAAGTGAAGCAAAACCTTTTGTAAAGCGCCTGTATCAGCTAGCCATGCCTAAAAATCTTCTAAGCTGTCGTATATTGCGCGGTGTAGGGTAATTTAGGAGAGGCGACACCCGTTCTGCAATCAGTTACAAACCCTGTTCATTAACACGATAGTCTAGATACTGTACCTGTGAACGGCAAAACGCGCTTTTCTCGGGGCTTATTGTTAGCCCGGCACCACAGATGCTATTCATCATCTTCCTCAGCCATTCTAAATGTTCCTCAAAGGCTCAACCCAAAAGGCATACGTTTATATTGAAACAAGCCGCGCCCCGAAACCGAGAATGCTGTTACAACTTGACTAGTTTTCTCTAAAAGAACCTGATGATAATCTAAGCTTAAGTCAATAGCTGGAATAGAATGGGACGACCGTAACTTATCCAAGATAGCTTCTAAAACGGGAAGTGGATACGCGTCGCCCTTAGAGACCTCATTGACTTTTTGATGAACAATGCACATACGATATGCACCGTTAGGTTTCTTCACCATCACGACTGGACTAGACGACTCTGAATTGGATGGTTCGATGAAATCATCCGCTAATAGTTTATCCACCTCGTCATATATTGCTCCCAATACGACGGCAGAAACCCGATAATGTCTCTGCTTGATTGGGGAATGTCCTTGAGCATCAATTTTATGTTCAACGAGGTGGGTTGGACCATATTTTGGAAAGCCGTATGGAATAACCTCTGCCAGAAACTTCTGAAGTCGGTCAATATCGACTTCCGACTGCTCTACTAATTCACAGGAGTTTTCCTGCTCTCTGGTCTCCTCTTAGTTCATAGAAGCTGCTTTACCATCCCCATAATGAACAATATGATCCTCACCAGGAGTCCTAGTTAAATACTACGCGTGTATGTACCCATTTTGGATGAGTCCGAAGTTACACATGAAGCCTCAACCCAAAATACAATTTGGCCCATCTGGATTGCCCTTTGTCCGCCCTGAACTACCCTAGAGTCCCCTAAGCTCATTCTACGATTCTCCTGCAATATTTCCTCGCGCAGAGTTATATCTTCTGATCCGAGATAATCAGCCGTGCCAGTACTAGCCACGACCCCCCCCCCGCTCCCCCTGATATACAACTAAGGTGTCAGACCATCTGCACCTAGGACAGATTCTAACTGGATTCTCAACTCGGATGGGGGAGACCCAGAGCAGGAGAGAGAAAAGATCAGGAGACCTGCTGTGGATACTCAAATCGATTCTTCATGTTTCGAATTACTCCCCCGTATTCTATCTAAACGGTAAGTTCCCGTTCTTTGTATATATTGACCCCCTCGGACAATTACATTATTGACCATCTTTGAAAATGATAGAGCCAAAATAGTAATAGTCGGCTCTTGAAGGCAACCCGTAGTATCCTCTGATAATTGGGCTCCGGTATCTGTTACGGAAGGAATTGGGGACCCTTCTCATTCCTCCCCAGTTTGTTTCCCTTCGCTTGGAAAAAAATACTTTCGCTTTTCCTCATGACATTTAGAATTGAGTATGACGCGGCCTTTTCCTAAGATCATAAAATATAACTTTGGGTCTCTTAGGGCCTTACATAAACATAAATGAAAATAAGATATCATTTTCTATAGCCCAGGCGCCAGTCTTCCTGAAGGCAATCCTAAGAAAATCTCTGAATAACTCAAAAAAAAAAAAAAAAAAAACGAGAGCGATAAGAAACGGTAAGATATAGCGATAGACGATAACCGACTTGGTCTGAAAGAAATCCAGAGAGATACGAAAAGGCAACGGCTAGTTCAGTCCTCATGATGCAGTGGGAGGTTCGAATAAATATTTGGCTAGATTTTCTTCAGATGTTCAAATCGAAACAATTGTTTTATTGCCGACAACATGAATTTAAACAGATCTGAGCCAAATAGTGATAAAATGACAATTACTACTAGTAAAGATTACAACAAAATATATAGGAGAATTTATATACAAAAAAAGGAAGGAAAATGTCGCCAATATATAACATAATCAAATTAGAGAGATACATATAAATTTTCATTGGTTAAGAACAACAACAAAAGGTGTCAAACTTATACACAGCAGGGTACAAAACTATATCAAGGTCGGGAGGGTACGAGAGAAACTATGTCGATAATAAGGTAGCACAACAAAAAGGCGGGGGTGGAATTGTAAAAGAGGCATCACATGATTATAGTGGGTAACGACACTAACAAGAACACAGTCAATACAAATTAATACAAATTTCACAGATAAAAGCTACTGAATCGAAAGAGACGAAAAAAGCGATTGATAATTTACATTACATAGATCTGAAATATAGACATTTTTGCTACTCAGAATAAAAGGGGAATTCCTGAATTAATTGGGTCGGGAAGCATTATTCGTATTTTTACAAAGAGATTAAGGTAGATAAACGAAATCTAAAAATCAAAATAATAAGGGACAGATAATTACGTCAAGGTCCGGAAAGGTCAGAAGAAAATCGGTTAGAAACACATCAGAATAGAGAATCACATTATTAAGGATATACAATTCAATTTTTCCTAATTGACATAGTTACGAAATTAATATAAAGGAAATATAGAACAAAGGGGCATTTTTATAATATTTTAGGTCGGGAGAAAGTTCTAAAGAGATAGGTCCAGATTTTTGGTCACTAAAGGGGTTATATTTTCGAGGGTCTTAAAATTTAAATATTAGTTCAAGCGGAATTGGTATAAATATACAAACAAATTATAACAGGCCATAAGGTTACAGTGAGCCAGACGCCGCACAGTGGGCTTCTTTGGAAAATTTACTTTCAAAACCTAACATCTCTCGAACGAAATTACCAAAATGGGTGTTCTTTGAACGAAATTGAAGCTTGTTAAATGCACAATAAGGAAAAATTAGCGAAAAAAGTGTTCCCGAATTTCCAACCTGTAAAATGTTTGAAAAGAACGTAATTTTTGACAAAAACTACAAGATTGTACTAGAACTACAAAGAAAAAAGTTTTTTTTTTGGTGCAACACATCATATTTTGTCGAGTTTTGAATGCTGAATTCAAATCTACCAGAAAAAAAAGCGCAGCGTTTTTCCTTTCCGAGAAAAATGCGGTAAATATGAGAAATCCAAGCAGCTACAAAGGCACTGTACGTGCGAACAGTCCTCGCGCGCACGGGGACCGACGGGCGTAAGAGTAGGGGAGAAGAGAGAAAGAAAGGCGCGCAAAACTGAGCTATAGGGATTCCAAGGGTCAAGAGAGAGATCGACGATATCCGCTACACGCTGATCTGCTCTGCTGCCGTATCTTCTCTACACGTGCTTCCTTCCTTCCCGCTGATTGGCTATTTCCCTAGGCACGAATTCTTCGAGGTAGGAATCCGGATCACGGGATTCGAAGGTTCTAAGAGACGTTTGAACTCATAGGCGAGGATTGGTGGATGAGACCTTGCGGCCGGCAGGTATAGGGTGGTTTTCCATGCAACCCTCGGAAGATTTTGAGAAACATAGATTTTTCAATGCAGTTTCTCCTATACGATAATATTGGCGGAGATGCGTGTCCACTGACGAACTTTGTGGTCATCTCGCCCTGGGATTATCCATACTAGTGATAAAAGATAACCCTTTTGATCAATTTAAAGGAAAATTACCTGTTCATTTATCGAATTTCAAGGTAATTCTCTTGAGTACGCCCGCACCCGGAACTTTCCTAGGATCTTGGACTCGGTAGTAGAAATTCACAGAAACTAGGAGCAATCTGAAGAAAGTGAAGTGAAGGTCCCTGGACAGTAGAAGCCTCGCTAAAAAGAAGGTAACAGCTGAACCCATACGATGACTCAACGAGATGGAAGAATTCTTGAGTCTCCCAACTCAAGACAGCAAAAATCCTCACAATAATGCAAAAAAAATAAAATAAAAGAGACAAAATTTACTTAATTAACTAAAAGAAATATACAGTTAAAACTATGGAGTGCCCAATCTACTCGAAGCGTCAAATATTTTGTCACTGCTTTAAAATTTGAATTTCAAATCTAATTTTATCGAGGTGGAGAACTGCAACATCACAAGGGGTAAGTTAACTTTTTGCAGTTCCTGAATTTATAGTTTTTGTACATTTCTTCTGGGTTGATAGCGCTCGAATTAATCCCCGTGGGTTATTTATTCGCGAAGTTCGAAGTGTCCTTATTAGAACTCGGAAATTGAATTCCCTTAACTTGTCAATTCAATTTCTTAAAGTTGTCTTGATAAACTAGAAACAATTTCGGTCAAGTTTTTCGAAAGTCACCCTGATAGGTACCACGCCTGACGGGTGTGTTTGGTTGGGAACTCAAATCTCCACTATTTTTCAAATATTGAGAATGGAGATTAATAACGGTTCATAGGGTTCGTTCCAAATGTCGTACCCACTCATGTGCTTCATTTGTCCCGAAGTTAAATGGTTGGAAAAAGGTGGGTTAGTAACCCCTAGTATATCCTGAAAAATTGGTCTTGGTTTCGCCTCATTCGGTAAATAATCCGTCAAATTATATGCCGCTCGAGTTCTGTTATTTAATTCTGGTTGTGGCAAAAATCGTGCGCCATTAGTATGTGAAGTTGGAGGTGGGTTCTGAAAATGTATACCGCCCTCCAAATACAACCTGTCCGGGCTCTCATAATCCATTAGCCTGCCAGTATCAACATAAGATGTCGAAGAGAGATTGTGTATCCAGTACACCCCCACCAATACCACCCATTCCTGAATTTTGTCCCTAGAATAGACGGATGAAGTTCCCTTCGCTAACAGCCCGCGAAAAATTAGAGACTCGTATATTTTGAGATACTTGGTTAGGAAAGTACACTGCCCGTACTACCTCTGGAGAATGCGGCCTGCTTATAATCCGCTGTTCGGAATAAAAAGGTGCCCCTCTCTATCTATAAAACCCTGACCCCCCTCTTTAAGGGTGAAATTTGTTGGCCGCGAAAAATGTTCTAAACTTTGGTTAAAAATTGAGTCCGGTGAAATAGTAGGTCTATTATCTACTATTCTACTTGTAACCACCGTATTTATGTTGGTGGTAAAAGCAGTAGTTGAAGCAATTGAGGTTCTAATTATCCCCCTACTAGAAGATCCGTATTCACAGGATGCGTAATTATTTCGAATTTGTGGAGGGTTGGATCCCGAGATCCCATTTAATGATGCGCTTCAACGAACTGCCAGGGCCGGCAGTTCTTAAGGAGCGAGAAAGACAGATAACCTGCGTTCCGCCGGCTCTGCGAACTGTGGAATGGGTGTCATTTCCTCCTGACATACATTTTTCGTCCATAATTAAAGAAGCATCAAGTTCAATTCGACACCTATGCGATTCGAACCACAGAGTATGCATACGTGCCATAAAGCCTCGGTGAACAGGGATAATGCTGGCATCGTAGCAGTCTAGCAAGTCAAGAAGCCGCTAGATTGACATGCCGCAGATGTGACTTGCCGCAGAGAGACTTGCCGCATGTGAGATGGTATGTCCCCTTCCGCTGCGGGACCAGAGGGTATCAAGAGATCCTGAAGAAGAGCAACTTGTCTGACCCTAAGACTTACAGGCTAATAAATTGTCTGAACACTCTGTATAAGATCTTCATAGCGATCCTAAATGATACGACTGTTTGGACAATCAGACCTGTGTGGCGAGAGATTTAGGAACAACGCAGCTCAAAGAAAGGCGTATCAGGATGTCGGGAGAAACTGCTAATCGACAGGTCCGTGAGCAAAGACGCGCATTCTATCGGCGCTACCTGTCGATGGCCTGGATTGAATACCGGAAAAATTTTGATTCGATCCACTATTGACATATTATCTGTCTGTTGAAAAGCTAGAAGGTTCATCCACACATAGTGAGATGCATAGAGAGATTGATGCCCCTTTGAAAAACCAGATTTACTATCTCATCTGTAAAAAATCGTGTAACAACTAACAGCGTCAACTTCCCGAGAGGTGTCCTTCAGGGCGATGCCTTCTCCTCTTTTGTCTCACACTAATGCCACTATCTCACGCACTTCGCGATTCCCCAGGATACATCTGCGGCAAACCTGCATATCGAAAGTATAAGGTCACTCTTTTACATGAATGATCGCAAGGTCTATGCAAGAAATACAGAGCAAAATCGTATCTATAGGGATTGTCAAGTAGTAAACTCGGAAGATTGGAATGGAGTTCAGGTTAGAAAAATGCGCCAAGATTCATTTGAAACGAGGACGACTTGGAAGATTTTACGAGGACCCTGAAATCATCGACAGAAGCGCTATACAACACTTTGGTGCTGAAGAGAGCTTCCCATACCTGGGTGTGCTGGATAGCAGCATTAAGGACGTTACTTCCATAAAGGATGCAATATGATGCAGATACAAGCGTCCTTTCCGACAGATGTGGTCTTCCGAACTGTCAGCGAGGAGCAAAGTACCTGGAACGAACATGCTTGCCGTCCCGGGCCTACTCCATTCATTTAGAGTGGTTCCATGGACAAAGTAGAGGCTCAGATCTCTCGACATTGGGTCACGAAAGGTTATGCACATGAAAAGCTTGCACCTTAAGTCGTCTGTTCCACGACCTTACATCTCACGCCGTCAAGTTAAAAAACTTCCACCAACAGTTCATCGACAAGAGGATTCACGGCATCTTCCACAGAAATGTGAAGGATCAGTCGATGACGCTAGAGATGTAGATTGCTTTTAATAGGTCACCCGAATTAAAGTTGGGCACTGATGGTTTTATTTTGGCGCGTTAAGACAATGTTACTTTCACTTTAGCATACCGTCGTCATATTTCGAGCCAAGGCATTCCCGATGATAGCTGCAGAGCGTTATATGCACATCCCGAGCATCTAGGACACATACTATCTGGTTGTCCAACACATGCGTGAACGACACACATCCAAAGGCACAATGCGTTATCGAATTTTCAGCACCAGCCGACAAAAACATCACAGCCAAGAAGAAGGAAAAGAAAGGGTGATATAAAGACCTTATAAAGGAGTTGCGGTGGATGTAGCCAGAATATTTTATTAAGGCGGTCGTTCTGATCATCAGTGCTCGTGGAGCTGCTAAGCTTTCACGGGTTAATAGCCTGAAAAGCATCTGTACGTGTCAACGAAATGCTAAGACACTTGCGGGGAAAATACAGGCCCCTGGGAGCAACTGTGATCCATGGAAATGACACTGCCTCCCAATAGAACCACGGTACAGCACACCTATAGCCACGTCTCACGGCCGTGAGATGGGTGGCCAGATTACACGACGAAATCACAACGAGAGATCAGCGAAATCCTTGTGTCTTAAATTCATAAATTTATCAATCTTTTAATAGTGAAAATTTGTGAACAGAAAAAATCACTGTCATTTTCACCGTTAAAAATTGAAGAATTAAAAAATTGTGAAGCTTTAAAGTTGAATTATTCTAAAAACGTGGAAAATGATATGATTTCTAATTCGAAACTTTAAAAGCGAACGAAATAAAGTTAAAGCATTTGAAAAGTGAACAATTTTAGACTTCGTTTAAAATTGAAGGATTCCTAAATTCGGATCTTGAAACCAAGTCATTAAAAATTGACTCACGAAAAGTTAGCGGAAATACAGGAGCTTCAATATGGACAGAGTGAATGGATAAAGTCGGTAGATTATTATAGTGAATTCTGCTTATGCTGGGGCTTAATATCTTTTTTTTTTCGTTTCCTTTTTTCGAATTTCAAAAGAAGAATTACCATGCTAACTTTTGTTTGAGCCAAAGAAGTTAAGAAAAAGTTAATCGTCTTTATTCTTTGAAAATGTTTTTATATGGCTCAGCATTTACAACATTTTTTAAATCTATTAATTCGATCAAAACCCCATAGATTATCATCAATGATAATAAATAAGTGAGGGGAGGGGTCCCATATGTGCCTGTATAAATTTTGACGTGGTCAACTGGGCTCGTGCAGAATTGCTCCATGCAGATTAAATCGCAAAAATTCTTATATGTGTAAAATTTAAAAAAAGTTAACTTAAAATTATACTTATATACATATATATATTTATATATATGTGTGTATATTATTATTATAGTTACCAATAGAATTGAGGATAACCGTCCAAGATAAGACTAGAGTATAGACATTCCTCATCTTTTCAAATTATAGGAAAAACTGATTAATGCATATTGATGAATTTGAGTAACAATGTAACTAATGAATATTCTAGTACCCCACTAAGTTATAATATATTCGTTATCTCTCAGATTAAAGTCATCAACCTTGTCTTACTTAGATATTTACATTTGATAAGAGTCCGTTTCAGGAAGAAAAAATTGTTTACCATTAAAACTGATGTCACCATATAAGTCGTGTAGAAATATCCCCGCTTTAGTGTTGATTTAAGCGAGAAATACGAGAATTGAGCAAGAACGAGAAAAGATATAATCTTTTTTATGAAATCTCATACAATCTCGTTTCCTATAAGCATGCTGCTCAAAAGATTGTATATTTTGAACCACTGTCTTGTCAGTGTCAGGATTGACATTTGGTAATAAACAAATGTCATAACAATTGTCATATAATATTAAAGTAGACATAGGAAGTACAGAAAAAAACATAGTATTCAGAGTAAAATGTGTATCTGTATTAAATTATATAATTATTTTATTAATAATATATTCTATTGTAACGTAATCCCTCTCGCAGAATTTCGCCCACAGTCATGTTTTTTCGTATATTAGAAATCAATAGTTATTTATATTCAATTTACACAAATGCGATTTGACTGGCATGGCACATTATTTAATTATTTCAAATCCCCAAAATGCGGATTAATTTCCAATACTACTTCATATTTTACCATTTGTAAATCCACTCCGTTGACCTCCAGAACTGATATGCAGACGTGATTCTTAATTTTAATTTTATCATTGAAATTGATTTGATGTTATCATGCAAACTCAGTAATAAAATCAATATCTGGCAATACATAATATTTATGTGAAACGAAAATTATGTATGACCTGGGTACATATTTGAACGTAAAAGTTCCCGCTCTATCGTTTGCTGATGTAAAAAAGGGGGTTTCCATTTTAAAAACAGTTGAACTTGAAATGACCTTGAAGGTCATCGTCGAGATTAAAATAAGTGTCATTATTGAATTCTTCGTTGAAATTTACTTCAAGAATGACCTTGACCTCCCTGAAAATTATCTTACCAGAGGAAATATTCAGCAGTCCCGGGACTTTTGTGATACCCGGTATGTTTGCATATCTTCGAGAACTATCTTGAATGATTATTATTATTGAAAGAGGAGTGTCCATAATGCCTGTTTTGGTACCAGAATTAGAAAATAATTTGTTTGTTGCGAAAATAAAAACTTGAAAGTGACCTTTTTATGTCATATTCGTCTGCCTTGAAGAATTTTTTTGAACAAGAATTATTTAAATAAAACTTAATTTTGAAAACGTATATGGTGTATTGATTAGGAAATGAAGTAACATATATACATTAATAACTTTGACATATTAAGATTCTGTATAGGAAAAATTATTCATCTAGTTTGTTTTCAAGTTTTCTTATCTTTACACTACAAAACTAATAGCTTTTTTATATGAAGTGCTAACTCAATAACTTCGAGACTAAAATTTTAAATGGTATTAATGTCGATCATTGAAATTCTAAAGCTGACGTTTCAAAATTCACAACAGCTCTTTAATTTGTTTCTCCCTTATTCAGAATTTTTCAATTTAGTGAACAGTGTCCTTAGTTTAGTACGTGGAATATTACAACTATTAACCTGTTCTTTGATGTCACCAGCTGTTTCCATGTCTTTAATGCTTGTATCATCGCTAATGCTATCTTTGACATTTTCATAAATTTCCATGCTTCCATCATTTTCGTCTTCTTCCTCGATACTAATATCTTCAAGCTTCAGTTCTTTCAGTATATCCTGTGCTGATAGATTCAGAATGAATGCATAACGTCGAAAATGCTGGTTTTCAAAGCCGAAAGTCATCAAGAAAGACAATTCTCATAAATTTTGTATTCACAGAAGCGTTGTCTACTGCGACACCTCGAGCCTTTTCTTCCAATCCATAATTCGATATGAAATTGTAAAAGACTGAAGCGATGTCTCTGCCTGTATGCTCACCATTCGAAGAATAAAAGTTAATAAGGAGCGATTGGAAAACTCAATTATCAGCAATAAAATGCATCGTTATGTCATGATGAGACAGACCTTTAAGTCGGGCGGTTGAGGGTATATGAAATTTTCAATTTATTGATTTGCACGATGTGCATCACGGACACTAGCATATATGTAAATCGGTTTCCTTCCAAAGTTTTGAGCTTTTTGCGTTTGGGCACTTTTGCCAGTGGATTTATGTAAGGAAAATAATCTTTGATTTCATCGTCATCGAAAAAATTGTACGGCAGATACTTTTTCCCTATTTAATCGACTGTCTTTTCTGTTGAATTGCGCTTGAGCAAATGTCTATGGAATACAAATGAGAGAATGTCAAACTTCAAATGGAGAAGTCGTTTATTTTTTTTTTGAAAAATTTTTCCAATTTTTTAGACCAGACCTCCGCGGGTCAAGTCAGACTTGTGGGTTTGCGGGTTGACCTTAAACTAAAAAAATAAAAATCTGGGACTAAAATACATATTTTGCACCTGCTATTTTTCATTTGTCGACGAAGAAACATTCGAAATACTTGCTTAAAGATTTTCCATTCTTCTTTCTTTGATTAGCTTTATGGCCTAGTGATTTTTCTTGATTGGTTCATTGATTCATATATTGGAACACTGAATCTGTCAATTACGTTCCTACCGATAACTCGGGGAAGATGAGGTGAGATGATAAAAACAAAATCGAGAATCAGATTCCCAGTTTTTGAGAATACTTCTCGAACGACTCAAATGAACAAAACAAAAAAAAGGAACTCGTATAGTCATGCAACACCACCAAGATCCATAAGTATAGTGAGATAAGACATGAAGTAAAGACAAAATATAACAGTTTTCAATGTTTTTATCTTCAAGTTTAAAAAATCTACGCATGACCGTGTGGTAAACATGAAGATCGAGTGCGAAACGTGAGACCCGACAGACGTACGAAGAGAAACAGATTTGATTAAATCGCAATAACGGTGTAAAGAAGTAAGGTTTACATATGTACTATTCTAAAACTCCTTGTGACTGCGTGATGGTTTCCTAGTGGAGAATCCGCGATTTCTTGTGGGGTCATTTCATCGACCTCGCCGTTGTAAATGTTTATTTTCACCCGCTTTTCCCTTTTTCTGGTGTATATTCCACGAAAACACGTATTAATTTGTGTTCTTTCCAATATTGCAAAGACTTCACCATTGGTCGTCGATAATACAATATTTTCATCGGTTGGCACGGGCGTTTTAATACGATTATATGTTCTCAATTGAATTTGCTTATCGGGACGAAAAACGTATCTTCGAAGTTCGAATATCCGGTTCGGATTATTGTGGGGAATAAGTCGCATAAATGGCATTTCTTCAAGTTTAAATCCAAATATGGTGGAAGAACCACGCTTGACAAGAGGAGACCTGGACCTGATACGAAGGGGAGGCTCGGCAAAAGGAGACCTGGCAGAAGAATGAGGTATGGCAAGGGGAAGAGTCTTTTCTCCAGATTGTCTGTCAGAAGTAGAAGAAGAAGAAGAAGAAGGTCCGCAAGGATGAATGGGCTCGCCATTAGGTAAACAATCGAACTGGTAACTCAATTCTGCAACAAAAAACAGAGGATTACATTTTTCTCAAAGTACACAATGGTATATAGTACAATCGTCGTTTTAATTGTCAATGTAGTATCGTCAATGTTGTTGTAATACACTATTTACACTGCCGTCTCAAGGAAAAGCTTACGTAAGTACAAATTTGGTCAAACTGAGATAACAAAAAAAAACTGTTTTTACCAATTACTACAATATCTAATTGTCCAATAAAAAATAGAGTATTCAAATATTCTCTATTCAGAAATAAACTTGGATTCTTTACTAATGGCAAATAATAAGCAAAACATTACAGAAGGTAACTTGTGCAAGTCGCATTTGTACGGGGCGTCCTGTTCATCCGAATCTTAATTGCGTGGTCAACTCAAACTACGTTTTGATGGAAGAATTGCGTACTTGGAATTACTGTCACGAATCTTGTTGAAATTCTCCGGGATTCTAGACCTAGTGGACCTCTTTTAATCTTTCAAAGCAGACACCACTAATATGGCGGGTATTATTGATGCAGCTAATGAACGTTAAGAGCGATATTTATTATGGAATATAGTTTTGTAATTATTTATACAATCAATAATCATTCACTTATGCCCTTTCTTAGGAAAGGTGGCGAAAATTCTTGTTTTTTTTTAAATCTCTCACACTATTTAGTAGTGAAACAAGTCATGGACAAAAAGGGTCGAGACTAAATGTACAACATAACTTTAACACTATGTCGCTTATTATTCAGTATTTTCTTATTTCAGAACTTATACCAATATACCCTAATTGTTGAAACATTAATTATTTGTTTAAACTATAATTGTCTCCATCTTCTCTATGGAAAGGAACAAGCTATATTAATTGTTTAAATAATTGCAACTCTCTTACACAAAAATAATCACTCTCAACATTGACGGCACCCGCTTTCTTCAGTATTAAATTACATGAAAATTGAATTTTAATTTTTCTATATTAAATAGCATAAATAAATTATTTATTTCAAGTTATAAAGAAGAATGTGCTTCAAGTTTTTTTTACGTCTGGGAAGTAATTAATAAAATTTCGAATACAAAAATAAATAAAAATTTCTAATTCTATCCTCATCAGGCGACTAGCTAGTTTTTATTTACAATTTTGGAGTCGAAGAGGATTAAAAACATGTAGAATGCGAAATCAGCCAATATTTATAAAAATTCGATTGTCAATGTTGCAACTTAATTTGGAGGTTAGGATGATTTTCAATAGCACTATTTGCTTAAGATTTCAAGTTATGGTCTTTCTGAGTTTGTATATTGTTTTTCGTTGTTTAAAGTTGTAATATTGAAATTTAAAAAAACAGCACTAAATGTTTAATTTTGGTCAGTTGAATTTTGAAAAAACTTTTTTGCCTGACGCAACTACAAGCGACTTGCGCTCAGGATTGTTACTTACTTTCAGGTTTAAAATATTTTTTCTAAAAAGTCGTATGCGTTCCCATGTAAAGATGTAACAACTGTGCTAACCTTTTTGACATTTGCACCTTTCCTATCATGATTGTGACGTCATGCTAAAATACTCAATTATATAATTATTTTAAATGTTTGTGACCAATTCTCGATGTTCAAGTTCCACTTTCTGCATGCTTCAGAGAAGGAAATGGAAAAAAATGGAGGATTCTCTAAATTAAAGTTTAAGCTATCCTCTTTAAAAGGAGATTAGGAATATGATAAAATATCACTGGTTCTCGAATTTTCATGGAAAATGTGGAAGCGCAACCAATACGAAAGTCGGACAGTCCATTGGTGACATTTTTTCGTTTCTTGTTTTTCGCACGTTAACAAAAGATTTAAATTCGACATTCGACTGCCGCTCGACGAAATGATTCTCGTCTTGGGCATGCTTCCACATTTTTTATTATAATTCGAGAACAAGTGAATATTTTATTATGTTCTTGGTTTCATTTTGAGGAAAATAATTGTTTCATGATTTTTATTTTGTTAACTGAGTAACGGATCGACATATTTTTTTTTAAATTATAGATGAATTATTTTGTAATGATGAGCGATGTATTTTAATGCTTTCATTTACAAAAATGGCCGCGGAAGTACCCGCAAATATCGTACCAAAATTATATTTTTTCACAACATTAAATTACATAAACTGCACTCGAAATATCCAAATGATGTCTCGGAATTTACTATCAATAATACTAATAGTAAATTCTACGTTACATGGATTTACTGAATACATTCTTTCAGAATCTAAGATATAATAGTTATATGGATCATTAGGAAAACAAAATTTTTAATTAAAAAAAAGTTTTGAAAGAGTTTTGTGTTAATAGACATAATAAATATAGACGTTTTTCTTGAAGTCAATCGAAACCGTACAGATTGTCATTTTTTCATTTTTTTTAAAAGGTTTTTGAAGGACATATGTATACGTTATGAATTGAAGTGTCTTAATAATAATTTTCAATGAAGCACATGATGTGTACTGTGAGAAGTCTATATTTTGTATTTACTAAGACGTGCACAGATGGGCTGTTAAAAAATTGCTGTATACAGATTAAATCGCAAACATTCTGATTTGCGTGAAGCTTAACAAAATTAATCTGAAATTATAGATATATATTATTATATTCACCAAAAGAATTGAAGATAACCGCCAAAGATAAGAACAGAGCATAGACAATCCTCATCTTTTTAAATTAGAGGATAAATTGGTGAATGCAATATTATTGAGAAAATATTCTAGTGCTTCATTAGATTACATATCCAATAATATTTACATTTGATAAGAGTCAGTTTCAAGGAAAAATCTCTGTTTCGACTTTGGTTTATTCTGCACCAAGGCAGCGCAATAGTCTTTTTATAGCCTAGCGTTAGTTTTCAAGAACGACGCAAAGCTGAGAGGCGTAGAAGAGTCACTGCAAACACGTGATACCATAAAAACACTTCGTTTCCTCGTCTCATACGATTATTTACATAATAAGAGTAAGGTTTTCGAGATTTCTTATGAAATTATGTCTCATATTTGAGGTTAGTGTAAAGGCACAAGTACCGCGCAGAGCGAAGTAAAGAATGCGCATACGCACTCGCCGTCAAATAGCATTTTATCTACCTAGGCATGTAAAGTACCCCACCACCAACAAATGCCTACTCTGCTGCTTCAAACCACGCCCAGAATGCGGCAAAACCCCATTAGTATTGCATAGTAGTATATTGTGCACCAAGGCAGCAAACTAGTCTTTTTATTGCCGAGCGTGAGTTCTTGAAAATACGCGAGAACATAAAAAGACTTCGCTGCCTCGGTACACACCCCTAGTAGCAACGTCTGACTTGTTTGACAGATGCCACAGTCTAGCTCAGCATCTGCTCCCTCTATATCTATAAGAAACATTTTATCTCCAACCATGGCTCAGAAAACATTGCTTGTTGCCCCGAAAAAAAATCAATAGCTGAAAATCCTGCCATAAATGAGATGAATAATACAGGTCCTTTTGCCACACAATTTTTAGTCACCTTCGATTACTTATAACTTTAACATTGAAGTACACGAAAACCAGGTAAGGTACCTAACAGATGTTATAGTAAGTAAATTATATGCAAAAAGTAAATAGCCCAGAAGCCATGTAATTGAAATTGTAGAACACTTTAGAGAATATTTCAACTAGATTCTCATAGATCCTTTACAAAAGATTAGTGATAATTTAATTTCCGATCAATCATCTGACTTCGAAAACATTTTGGTAATTGTCAAACGAGCGTTCGAATCCGTTAGTACTGAGCACTTGGTATTCAAACGGTTTTGAATTGCCAAATGTTTTTTCCACAATCATGGCTTACATTGAAAAATTTAAACAAAATAAATCTTACCATTCAGTTGTCCAAAGTGAATTGTGGAAACAAACTCAAATACGACCAGAAGGTAAAATTGTCCTCCCTCTCGAAGTTTATTTTGATGATCATGAAATAAACAATGCTCTCGGTGCTCATAAAGCTGATAATGAAATTTTTGAAGTACACCGCAGTCTTGCCTGTATGCCTGCTGAATTTAGTAGCATGTTAGTAAATATACTGATTTTATAACTCCATCACACAAAAGATCATAGATGTTTAAATAATAAAGCGATTTTTACTCACGTGATCGATCAACTTATTGATCTTGACGGACATGGGATTGAAATACAAGTCAAGGGGCAAATAAAAAGGGTTTACTTTCCTGTAATAGGCTTGGCAGCAGATAATTTGGTTGCTCACCGAGCACTTGGCTACAAAAAGGTCTTTAATGCGAATTATCCTTGCCGTATTTGCTTTGCAACGAAAGAACAATTCCGTACGATGGTAACGGAACAGCCAAGTCTCTTACGTACGCCTGAAAATTATAAAAACCATGTTGCGGATCTCAGTCGTGGTGTTTCAGAAGAGGGTATTTTTAACCGTATTTCAAACTTCAACGTTATCGAGAATAGTTGGCTGGATTTCCAACACGATATTCAACTTATAATTTGTAGATATAAAGTTCAAAAAATTCTGAAACGATTCATTGCTCAAGGTATTTTTTCCTTACAAGCATTCAATTACAGATTATGAAACTTTGATTTTGGTCGGCATTCGGATATTAATATTCCACTCGAAATAACTGAAAATGACCTTGAGATCGAACGTAGTAGAATGGATGCCTTTCTGCAGATTTTCTTGCCCGCTTTAGAAAATGAAGATTACATCTTATAATGCCATTTAAATATACAGACGGATCATTATATGTTTATAACCGAGCCAATCGACTTGACATGGCGTTGCGTGAGAACAAGGGCGGAGAAGTATACATCATCGACATTGCTTGTCCTAATAACCGCAATTTATAGGCTACCTATACAACCAAGATCCATAAGTATAGCAAGCTAAGGCATGAAGTAAAGACAAAATGGAGAAATGTAAATCGTGCATCTATTCATCCTACGAAAAATCTAGGATTCAATAGGGTACTAGTAGCAGCTCAAGAAGCTGTTTTACGCCACAAATAACACATTGTAAGAACCTTCCTAAATATCAGGAAATAGTCCACTAAAACCCTGTTCAACAACATATAGTGCTCTAAAAAAGCATCCAGAGGCGATTGAGGTCACCCTTAACGCTCTCAGCCGCTGCGTGAGGACAAGGATGGTAGAAAACGAACTCCATACTATACCATACACCTATTTTTGTGCTTACTACAATATCGTCGCAAGAGATTTCAAACATCGTACTAAATTCAAAACCCCTTCAACTTATCAGGTACATGACTAAGTCCGTGGGCGTTGTCAAAAAAACTGCGATCACCCGAGGTAAAATTAAAATAACAAAATAATGATCGCTGGATGTGACACTACTATCCAATAGCACAACATAGGGTAACTAAAACGAAATAATGATAAGGAATAAAATGTATACTTTATTTTGCAATATCTGAATAAGCATAAGTGCAGAAATCAATAACACGTACATTTGATGTAATAGATTTTAATATACAAGAAAATTTCGCAGTTTTGACACACTTGGATTCAGCGCGAAAAAAACGATGAGAATGCATTCATTAAAGCCGAAAAAGAAATTTGAAAGTACCGATTGTAAAGGTTTTAACGTTTCATTTGAAAAGGTCTATGCATAAACGTGGGAAAGCATAAAGATCGAGCGCGAAGCGTGAGACCCGATAGACAAACGCCTCAGCGAGCAAGGAGAAGTCGATTTTTTTTAAATAACCGTGAAAACAATTATGGCTTATACACGCCTTACTCTATAATGCTTTGCGACTATGTTTTGGTTGCTTTTCTTTGAAACCATAAGGTTTACATACAGGGGTGTACACTGTAGAATCCTCGAAGAAACGTTTCTTTGTTTGTTCTTTCTGATATTATGAAGACTGTTGTGTTTTTGTATGGGCTTATGGATATCATTATACGTTCTCAATTGAATTGGTTTAATGAGAGGAAAAGCGTGTCTGAAAAGTTCGAATATCCGATTCGGATTCTAGTGGGGAATAACTCAAATAAAACTGAGTTCTTCAAGTTTAAATCGAAGTATGGTTAAAGGACGACGCCTGACAGAAGGAGACCTGGATCGAAGAGAAGGCTCGACAGAAGAAGGAGACCCGCAGAAGAATGAGATTGGCAAGAGGAAGAATCCCTTTTGGAGAACTGTGAACTCAATTCTGCAACAAGAAACAGAGGATTACATTTTTCCTAACGTATACAATCATATGTTGGTATATCATGATTTGTGAATGTGGTTATCATTTCCAGACATGCAAGATGCTTTTCTTGCGTTTTATCTATTACTCAGTCATCCTCTATACTCATCGCAACTTTTAATAAAATTTTTTTCAATAAATAATTACAATTAATAATTTTGATCACCATATAGACCATGAGATAGTGACACAAAAACAGGAACGATTAAGTCGTGTATGCCAACTCAAGTACTAAATATTATAGATATTCGACGAGTTATGAGCAAAAAAAAAAAAAGAATGCTCGCTTGTACTGACAGTATAATTAAATAATCAAATTGTAAGGAGAAATTTGTGTTTTTGAACGATTAATTAGCGTATGCAATGTGGTGTTTGTGAAACTTTGAACACTATTAATTGCGCGAAAAATAGATGTAGACATACATGGGGCAAACTTCGCAAAGTCTACTCGCCTAAAAATTTGTTCTCTCCCATCTTGTTAAAATTTACCTGGATTATAGTCCTAATAGACTTCTGATACGCCCTTAGAGAAGACTCCAAAACATTGATTGCGGAAAGCTTCCTAAAATGTGTCTAAAGCTGGGACATGGAGGCATTTTGCGAAACTTTCAAATGAAGTACAGTAAAAGTAATTTAATTGAATTAAAAAAAAAAGAAAAAAAATTTTCCTTTAATGCCAGGACTCGAACGCTCGACTCTTAGGAATAAAATTCAACAGTCGAACAATCAATTTTCTCCGTGTGTGTTATTACATTCACACACAAAATTGCAGACAATCGCCAAGGATAAGACCAGAGTATAGACAATCATCATCTTTTCAAATTAAAAGAAAAACTGCCCAGATAACACAACTTCATAAAATGACATAATTCAAAAGGAACAAGTTACTAGTATAATTTACATGAATATGATGTCTTGGTCAGTATCTAGCTGTCTTTTTGTTCATGAGAAGTTGGAATTGTATTCATAAAAAATTAAAACGTATAACCTTATGTATGTATGGTTAAGAGCATAATAGATACATATTTTCTCATTTATTTTTTAAATAAAAATTTGTAACTGCAGAACTTGAATCGCACCAATGAAAAATTAATACTTTTAAAGTAGGGAGCTTAAAAATATAATGAAAGATTATAAATTTATGTAATACCGAAATTCTAAAAGTAAACATCGGATTTGTAATCAGCGACCCGAAAATCCCACAAGTAATATCTTTTAGCCAAATCCGTCGAAATGTTTAAATTTTTGTCACCATATTGGGTTCCCCATTTTGAATTTTAGAATATTCAGCAAATTTTTCTGTATAAAGATGCCCCAATCAATTCCGCTTTATCGACTGCCGATGTAAAAAAGGCGGTTTTCATTTTTAAAAAAAGTTGACCCTGAAAAAACCTCGAAGGTCATCGTCAAGATCAAAATAAAGGCCACCATTGAATTCCTCGTTGAAAGTTACTTCAAGAATGACCTTGACTTCTCTGAAAAATATCTTACCTGAGGAAATATTTAGCTATCCCGGGACTTTTGTGACACCTGGTATAGTGTCTACTATAACCCTGATATAAGGCTTTGAAAAACTAATATAAAGTTGACAAAATATGTGAAAAGTATTAGAAAAATGGGTGTTTTAGAAACTACTCAGAGAAAAAGAAGTTATCTTGAAACAAAGGCATTATTATTACATTTTTTAGATTTATATAAATTGGTTTCCCTGATGATGGAAACGGTGAATTTCCGAAATGTTGGGGTTATAAGATTTTAAACAAATTGTCCGATAGAGTTGTTACAACCCTGTTGTTCTTCTTTTTTCTCCTGTTTTGGTTTTTCTGAGGTTCAAGACTCTCACAAAAGAATTAGCTTCTAACATCGATTTTCCATCACAAACTCGAGTGCTCCCTGGGCGTATGGCAAGCCGGGCAATAGATCAACACCATAGAAGTGCCTCAAATGTAATATAAAACTTTTTAGAGCCGCATTGTGTCTCTCTATGTACACATAGCGTGCATGATTTGAATATCCACTGAGAACATGTCAATGTGACTTGACAGGCAAAAAGAAATCCCTTAGTCTCTAATCTCAATCCAGCAGACTTGAGAAATACGTTGGACAGACCTATCGAGAGTTCTTCTCCACGTATGATGCCTTAGAATTTACCACGAAGGGGCTTGTCAGCATGTTCTCTAAGTAGAAGTGTATCTTCTGCTTCCTTATAGTTATTTTTTTAATTATATTAAGAATAATAATCATTATTATTATTTCAATTGTGGTCAGTCAGTGAATAAAATAATCAGAAAAGAGATATTACATATTAATATTCGACAACACACATATGAATATTCGTCAAAATTTTAAAAAAACATGCACTTTAGTCAAATTCGAGGAACAAAACAGAGATTTATTATGGGAATGGTCTTTCATTACAGTCCAAAAGGCAGCTAGCCACTTTCTACTTTGTAGTCCAAAATGTTTCGGACTCATGGTGTCCAGTAAAAGGTCCGCATGAAACTCAAGGACATTTGAGGACACTTCCAGGACATTTTCAGAAAATTTTAAAGACACTTCCAGGTTGTTTTAGAACACCAGGTTCCAGGTTGTTTAATAAAAACCGAAAAAAATGAAGCCGTGAATAAATATTGTATATTTATCTTTCAGAACATCACACTATATATCACAGAATCAAAGATTTTTCTATATACAATAATTTTTTGGTAACGAATATTCGGTGTAAGCGAATCTGTTTTTTAATCAACGCTTCGGATTTTTGTCTTTCAGTATTTCTTCTTGGATGCGAGCGGATTCTTACAAGGCTTCGTGCATGATTTTGACTTTCTCCTTATCCAGTTCTATGATAGCGACTGTAGATCGTCTTTTGCTGAACCAGCCTTGTCTTTATCATTCGCATCTTTTTTTCTGTTGAATACAAGCTTCCTTATATTTCGAATGGGCACTTCGTGCGTACTGAAATAGACGTTTTTATACCGTGAAGTTTCTTAAACCTCCTTACCTATGTTAACAATTGCGTCAATAATGATACGCTGTGCTATTAACGACAGTTCGTACTGCTTGTCAACCACGCACTCTTTGTTAACGGAGAAACCTCGTTCTAAAGCTGCATTGCTGAGCGATAAAATTAGTATTTTTTTTACGAACAGCGACAAGTTGCGATAGTTCTCCGGACCATAAGCGTTAATTATTTTCATCCAGACATGATGCAGGCGCATCGACATTTGTTCGAAGCAGTGCATCTGCTCTTTCGTAGTTCATTTCGACAACCGTATTTATTTTATCAGAATCGGTTTGAAAAAAATATCATTACCCACGAATGTATACATATGTATTTTTTTGCGAAACAGAGGTACATTTTTTAATGATAGTTGCTGATAATATTTTGAAATAAGATCAAATTCGAGAGGATATGAAAAATTCAAGGACACTCAAGGACTTTTCAAGGACAGACAAAATTTAAGGACATTTAAAGGACTTCAAGGACCAGGGGAAACCATGAAACTATACAGCAGGTGTTCAGTAAAACTGCATTTATTAATGTGAAGCAAGTAAAAAGAAAAATTCTTTAATTATCTGAAAAAATTGTTCGTATACATTGCAGAGAATAACTAAAATAAAATGGCGATAAAGAATAAAATGTGTATTTTATTTTAAAATACCGGTTCGAGGTACAGAAACGAATAACACATACATGTCGTACAATAGAGTTCAAAATAAAATAGAAAATTTTGCATTTTTGAGACACTTGGATTGAGCATGAAGCGCAAGACACGGGGTGTGAATGTATTCGTTAAAGCCGAATGAGCTTTAAAAAAAGGTGATTCAATATTACAGAATATAACAGCGGTCAATGTTTTGATACTTAAATTTTAAATAGGTCTATGCATAAACATGGAGAAAGCATAATAGTCCAAGAGCTGGTGACGTTTTTCGTAAAGTGGGAGTATAAGTCCTAGTTATTGGCGAATATATCTGGGAAATGACCCTTCTTTCGAAACCCATAAATGCCAGACTTGTCCACCTTGTTTATAGAGTGAGGTAATAATCAGCGCAAGTTAACAAACATAACTGTTTGAACAAATTATTATTGTTTATAGCTATCTTCTCCTATATTATTGCTACATAGCTGCAGTTTTTTTCTGAAAACTTTAATTTTTCGTTCGCTTTTTACATAGTGAGGTAATAATTAATGCATACTAACAAACATAATTATTGAAACAATTGGCCATTGTTCAGATATCTTCAGTTTTGTCTTGACTGTTTTGTTATGGACAAATAAGAAATGAATATCAACAAGAATCATTTTTTAAACTGTAATTTTTTTGATTGTTTTTTTTGGTACTCTTTTGCCAATTTTTCAAAAATATTAATTGAAACAAAAAAGCTATCTTACAGTTGGGATAAAAACAAAAAACGGAATAATTATAAGTAGGTGAGGGAAATAGGTCTGTAAATGACTTGTCACAATTTTGTTTTGGTTATAACTTCACACGGGTCAAGGTAGACTTACTACAGACAGGAAATTACTTCCAGTATTCTGTTACCACTTGTAGTAAATATTGTTGCTGACTTTCGTCTATAGTAAGAAGGGATCTAAAGTCAGATATCAATTTTATAAATATCTGTTTTATTACAGAAAATCGTACTCACCAAAAACATAAGAAATTTTTTAAAAATGATTCTCTAATGTTTATTCATTATTCGTTCAAGAATAAAAAGACAAAGCAAAGTACAAATATCATTTAAAAAAATTACAAAAAAAAACGCATTTATGTCTTTGATGATTCGAACAAATTTTGAGGCGACATGCATACAAATTAAAAAAAAAATGTAATGCATTTTGGGACCACCCTAATACAACACTTCCTCATATTATGCAGCCTAAATCAATCATTTTTTAGATTTTGACTAAGGGTCTAGTAGTTTTTTCCTATGCAATTATTTTGTAACTTTCAGTAATGGAGTTACCCAAATTTGACTAATTCAGATTTGATAAAAAGATACAAAAAATTTTTTAATCTACATTCTTTCGCGACTTGCATCAACATAAAACTTTAAACAAAGAAAAATAGAAAAAACGGGCTTCAGAGACTTTTTAAAAATTGAATGCTACAGTTTTCTGAATAAAAATTTAACCGAACAAGAATTGTTTCCTAGATTCTTGATTTGACCAAAAGTCGGGCTTGCCCTACTTTTTATATAAATTGGTATGTATGACTGTATGGTTATGCATGTCTATCATTGATGATTAAGCATTTCTAAAAAAAACCTGTATAAAAGGAGGCCCCATTTGTTGAAGCATGAGAGTCTTTTACTAAATCTAGACTATGCAGTTGAAGTATTTGCAGTCAGAAGTTTATTCAGTTTACCCAGAATAGAATTGAGTTTATCCATAAATGCGTTAAGAATGACGTTAAGAAAGATTTTCTTGAATTTGGCGCTTGTCATTTTGGTAATATGTGTGTCCAAAGTCAAATCAATCTACCATGAGAGCCGGGATTACGACTTGGGAAAACATAGGAAAGGTGACGTACCTCTACTTATCGAAGCGGGGGTCAAAGCAGAAAAACGTTCAGGGCAGCACAAGCACGTCTTTACTTTCCCAGTCCCGCCTGCGAGTGACGAAGTAAAGAAACAACTAAAGGAAAAATTCGATGAAAATCCCGCCTATAGGCCAACAATTTCCGAGATTGTTCTCAAAGATAAAGGCTCTAGTTCTGACCATTGTGAGATTAAAAGTGGAGGCATGGGGCATACATTTGTCACATTTGAATTGAAAAACTTTAGGCATAGGAGCATTAACTATGTGTTGACGTTGAACGGCCAATAAACCCGAATCAATTCTGACCTGTTTGTAAATCTTAACTTTTTTCATTACGAAATTTATATTAGTGAAACATTATGTCATATTAAAGTCATATCAATGATATTACTATTCGACATTTGGAGAGTGGATTAAAAAATTCTTGTAGAAGTTGAATACAATTTCATAAAGTGTAAGTCATTGATTGCAAAAAATGTGTTTTATTATTTCTTTCCTCCTGAAGTCATTTATAATTAAGTGGTTATAGTATGTTTCTTATATAATTAGGTTGATTATTATGATTCACTATTATTATTTATTTAAGAGAAAGATACAGCATATGCGAATATATATTCTCTATATTTGGTCTCCAATAAAAGAAAATAAAAAGAATCGTTTCATCATGTTCACATCAAATTAAAAATAAACTATTGAACAGCATAGCTATTCCCGATTGAGCAGAAAAACGTTCAGGGCAGCACTTGTACGTCATGACTTTCCCAGTTCCACCTGCGCGTGACGAAGTAAAGAATCAACTAAAGGAAAAATTCGACCAAAATCCCGACTATAGACCAACAGTTTCCGAGATTGTTCTCAAAGATAAAGGCTCTAGTTATGACCATCGTGAGATTAAAAGTGGAGGCTTTGGGCATACATACGTCACACTAGAATTCAAAAACTTTAGGCATAGGAGCATTAACTATCTGTTGACGTTGACTGGTCAATAAACCGGATTTAATTCTGACTTGTTTGTGAATTTCAAATCTTTTAACTACGCAGTTTCAATTGACGAAACATTTTATGATATTAAACTAATATCAATGAGAGAACTGTTCGGTATTTGGAGAGTCGATTAAAAAATTCTTGTAGGGGTTTAATAAAATTTGATAAAGTGTGAATCAGAGTTTCCAAAAAATGTGTGTCATTATTTTATTCCTCGTGATGTCATTTATAATTAAGTGGACAGGGAAGACCACCATACAGTAGATAAAGAACCTTCAGTAGATAGTCATTAATATAAAATATTAATTTATGTAAAATAATTATTGAAATTTAATTAATAGTTGAGGAACTACACGTTTTAATATATCAAAATTATAAATAATTATTTGAGGTATATTTGTGCTTTTAATGAATGATTATCTATCATAGGCTCATTATCTACTGTACGGTGGTCTCCCTTATAGCATGTTTCTTATATAATTAGGTCAATTATTATTATTAATTATTATTGTATACTGAAGAGAAGAAGACAGTATAAGTAAATATGAATTTCCTATTGTTGGTCAAAAATATTCAAAATAAAAAAAATCGTTCCAACACTTTCACAACAAAATAAAAATAAACTATTGAACAGCATGGCTATTCACGATTGAGCTGAATCAAAAGGTTCCGACACTTCTATCTTTATTTGTGTTGTCATTTCACGTATGCATTAAGACTATTTTGAGATGAAAAATACAAAAATCGCTACACCCATTATTATTTTTGAGAAAAATCGATTTTTATTTTTTTTTCTTCACTTTTGCCAATTATAACTTGATTTGAACCAAGTTAAAGATACTCTAAAGTTCAGTTAAAAAATTTTTTCGTTTCTTCAATATGCTAAGACTATTGTAGAACTAAAACACAAAAATAATGCGTAATTTATTTTAAAAAATCGTTATTTTCGGAGAAACGGGATTTTTAAGAATTTAACCAATTTTGCGCAAAAAAAGAAGTATCTATTTATTGAAATTGCCTAAAATAAAAATGAGCTTTTAATAATAATATGTACATTAACTATTGAACAATTACCCTCATTTCTAATAATCACAGCGTGTTAGATTGTCAAAGAAGAAGTATTTATGTTCTATGTTAATGACCCGGAGACTGATTAACACTTAGAAATTTGTATGTTATAGGAAGCTGACCAATGCCTGTTCTCAGCCAGACTAGACCTTCAAGGCAATGAGCGAAACAAATTTTATATTGTTAATTTCTTATGATGAGTAATTTTAGAGACCCCGACAATTGGATAGTGGACACCCAGAAAGAAATAATACATAGTGAAAAATATTGTACATAGTTTTTTTCACTATGTATAGTTTGTCCGCCTGGGAAATTTCAAGTTAATTTGGCCACCAGAAATTAATTTTATCATAAAAATAAAAGCAGTATATGTCACTCTTAGATGTTTTCTTCTAATTCAAAGTCGCAATAAAAATTATTGTAAGTTCAATCTTCTTAATATATTTTCGTTGCAAAAATATTCAAAATGGTATTTTTTTTTGTATTACGCCCTAATATGTAAGTTGAACTACTTCATTCAATTGTAAATATTTTCGGAAATGTTTAATACATTTTTTAAGTTATTGTACTGATTTTCGAGCTGAAATATTAGCAATTCAAAGGAAAAATCATATAGAATTTTAAAAAAGTTTCCTACTTTAAAGAAAATTAGCTTTAGCCATTATTGTTACAACTTGTAATATTTCAATATGGAATTTGTGGTCGAAAACTTTAAAAGTTTGAATTTATTTATTGAAAGCATAGAAGAAATTGAGCTAATTCTTAAATGAAAAATGCATGATAAAAGTGGATGAATTAAAATTGATAATACTCTTCATTGTGAATGTTTCTAAAAAGAATCCTGGAATCTTAGAAGCATTCGAATTTACAAGTATCTAAAGTAGAAAAATTAGATAATTGAACATTATTCAAACCTACAAATTTCATGACATTTTGCCATTTTTTTCTCCTAAAAACAAGTTTCCTTGTTGGTAAAATTAAAATTTAAATATTTCTTTTCTGGTTACATCAATTAAATGAAACGTATTACGATTTCGACTGTTTTTGCTCTTTTATCATTCCAAATGGATTTTGAAAAAAATACGATAAAACCTGTTTTCATCGTAACATTGATCGTGGCCGTGAGAGTTAGTTCCTATTACAATCTCATCACACGACTATTGGAATAATATATTTTGGGGTCAAAATTCTGTGTCAATAGCGCATGTACCTCAAGTTCAAACTCATTTATATGAGAAAACACTTATGGATATGATAAAAATATGACATGAAGAGATAAGCTGCTTGAATAATTCTTGTTTTTAAATTTTGAAGCCTTTGACGTGTCGTAGCCTATTTACAAGCCTTGCAATATGGCGTTCTTATTTTTTCAATGGAAATGAAAATGTAACACAATCGCGTTCTTTATTTGAATTTTCTGTTTGTCACGTTGTACATTTCTATAATACTCTTTTCATTAGTACATTATACAGCCTTAAATAAATCTGTATAATTTATTAGGTTTCCACTTTCGAATTAATAAATCCCTCAACACAAACCCTCCAAAGCAACGAGTGTAAAAATACGCCGCGAAATAATACATTCTTACTAACATTAAAAACAAAATTATAGTAGAAATATATATATTGGTTTCGGTTTAGATTCCTTTAAAATCGAACCGAAGGGCCTACGACAAAGTCACCGAACACGTCCTCGGGTTGCGGATAGAGGATCCCTGTATAAGGGTTTTCTGCTGAATATGGTTACAGTTATCAATAATCAGTCGCGCACAATTGTCCAGGGATGGTCCCGAAGCAATAACCCCTAAGCGAAGGCGTAAGAACCGTGCCGAAAGCTGAATGGCACCTGGGCGAGGTGTCTTAAACGGTGTCTCTGGGATACTGGGCGACCTCTCAGAGTATGCAGCCTTATCCTTGCATGCGGGGCTCTACAAGGACTCACAAACCCTTTCCCTAGCTGCTCGTGGGAACAACAATAACACCATCAAACCACCAAAAAGTTGTAGATGCGGTTCAAAACTATCGAATGCGCAGAGCATCCGACAATCGGTTGGCAAACAATGCCGATCACCCTAGAGTTTGGGGTGCTGCAATAATTTAAATGGAAACACGACGACGAACCAGCGAAACGTCCACATTAAGTGGACGAATCAACTCAAGGATGACGTGCTAGAGTGCTACGATGCCAGCATTATCCCTGTTCGCGGAGGCTTTATAGCGCGTATTCACACTCTGTGGTGCCAGAAACACCCAGAGCTTCAGCACAAGCTGCAGACGAAGATGTGGAAGTGACATTAAGATCAACCGCGAAAAGCAGACACTTTCTGAAGGATGATAGCGATTTCAGGACAAAGAGGAACATTGGCATACAGGTTTTTACTAAGCCCCAAGATCTGGCTGAAATGGATGCCTCCCTGCGTGAGGATATCTCGGAGGAGTCCGACCTCTGGACCATCAATTTTTCAGTTTATGGTGCTGCGAAAGATTTGGCTGATTCAAAACGAAGGCTTTTAAAACCGAGGATAAATCAAAAGACCAAAAGACGCTTGCATCAACTGAACAAGAAGATTGGATGGGCAAGACAGAATGCGTCCCGTATTCAGTGTGTGATTGACTACATAATATTTGGTAGGCCGTTCACGGAAAGGGTTCAAAAGTTCACTCAAGAACTAAGGATCTTCAATCATACACTGAACAGGTCAAAGCTGCTGACAATCAAGCAGCACATTGTTGACAAAATACGGGTGTTATCTGACGCAAGGAAAAGAATACAGAAGAGGGAGAGATGGATCAGGGAGAATCAACATTTTCGTGCTGACCCATCTCACCTCTTCAGTGATCACCCTGTTTCTGTGAAAAATGCACCCAAGCCCAAGGAGGTAGAGACTTTTTGGAGACAGGTATATAAGATCCCAAAAACACTGGATTTCAAAGGAAATACTCTGATAATAAATAATAATAATAATAATAATAAATAATATCATCCGCTTCAAGGAGTTTTGCGACAACCTGATAACATCTGAGGAGAAATGTCGATCAATGACTGGCGATGAGGTGAAAAAAGCACTTAGAAGCCCGAAGAACTTTTCTGCTGCAGGACTAGATGGTATCAAGAACTTCTGGTAGAAGAAGTTTACTTCTACACACCATCATTTGGCCCGAATATTTACCTCAGATTAAAAGTCTGAAACGCCCATTCCGCAGTGGCTGGTATTAGGGTGCACTATAATCCTACCGAAAAGGCAATTTGTCCAACCCAGAGAATTGCAGGCCAATAACTTGTTTGAACACAGTGTGTAAGATCTTTACGGCTATCCTGAACAACAGGATTGTCCGAAGAATTGAGCCAGTACGGCGAGAGATGTACGAACAACGTGACTCGAAAAAAGATGTAGCAGGATGTCGAAAGAACCAGCTGAGTAACAGGTGCGTTTGTAAAGACGCTGCAGCCCATCAGAGCGTCCTGTCAATGGCCTGCATTGACTACCGGAAAGCTTTCGATTCAACCTCTGATAGACTTATCCTCTGTCTGGTGGAAAGCTTGAAGGTGCATCCACACATAGTGAGATGCATAGAGAGATTGATGCCTCTTTGGAAAACTAGATTTACTATCTCATCTGGAAATTATCGTGTGACAACGAACAACGTCACCTTCCAGAGGGGCGTCTTTCAGGGCTTTACCATGAGCCCTTTGCTTTTTTGAATTAAAATTCTGCCTCTATCTAGCGCACTACGAAATTCTTCTGGATACGTCTGTGGCGACACTAAGCAACGCGAGTATAAGGTCATTCATGTATTTTATATGAATCACCGTAAAATCTATCCCTCATTTTTCAACGATGTAAACTGTACTTAGAACAATTCGGTTAAGAAGAGATTGGGGATTCATAAGTCCGCGTCCGACCTGAGGGCGTGAGATGTATAATCGCGGAACAGACGAATTGATAGGGAAGCTTTTACGCATATGCATGATCTTACGTGTGGTGGTATCAAGGGCCGTAAGATCCTTCTTCGTCCAGTGAACCACCCCAAACGAGTAGAGTAGAACGGGGACGGAAAGCATGTTAGTCGCAGATACCTTGTTCAACGCCGACAGATTTGAAGACCAAATCTGCCAAAGAAGATGCTTGTATCTGCTTCGAAGAGACTCTTCAACTGATGTTACGTCCTGAAAACGGGTTGAGGCACGCCCAGGTTAGTGTAGTAACACTTGTACTTATACTTATACACTTATAATAACACTTGGCTATACTATACATACTATCTGGGTGTCCCATCCGTCTGGGAACAACGTATATCTACAGACATAATGCGGCCCTGAGAGTGCTTTATTACCAGCTTTGTCGCGCTTACGGTGTTGGCCGCGACCCTGCCCTGCCGCACGTTCCAAGGCTGATAGAGTCAAATTTTCAAAACGAGAAGTGCCAAATTTTCTGGAACTACGATTTTCGGACAGCAGTCTCTGTTCCTCACTCGAGGCCTGACATTGTTTTCCAAGACTTCGAGAAACGAACCATATTCGTGATCGAATTCTCGGCTCCGGCCGACTACAAGATCACTGCCAAGGAGAAGGAAAAGGAGGAGCGGTATCAAGACCTTAAAAGGGAGTTGCAACGACTGTGCCCAAAATATTCGGTTAAAGTAATTGTCCTTGTTATCGGTGGTCTCGAAGGTGCGAAACTATCACTGGTTTTATAAATTAAATTAAGAGTAAAATTACTAGCTTTTTTCGGTGTGCAAGACCATGATGGATTCGTCACTTTTTGGCTGAAATTGTCACTTCAAATTCGGAATTATTACCCTCGAAAACCCCTAGATGTCACATTTTGAGTCAATATAAATTTTGTTCGAATACTCGTCCGCAATACTGGAGCCGTTATTAATTTTTTTCTTCTTCAGATTTTGACTTTAGATTCGGAATGAGCGACCAAAAAAACAAGTATGCAGTCTGTTCAATAAGAACGTGCCTCCTAGTATTCTTAGAAAAATTGATTAAGGCCATGTGACGAGTGGGTCACGTGACCAAGCTAGTCCTCAATTTTTCGTTGTAAACTTACATCCAAAAGAAATATGATATTGCGCTTACAGTTTGGGAAATGAAAGAGGAGACACTAATGTTCACGGCTCTGCTCTTTTTCGGTGTAAATTTTGAAACAAAAAATTTCCGAATAAAATAAAACTGGAAGCTATATCGATACTTTTCATTGTAAACTTACGTACACACGGAATGAGATATCGTTTCGAAATTTCAGCACGCTAATTAGAAGGCTCTAAGGAAGGCGGCTTTGGTCCAAATATTTATAATTGTGAAAAAAAATTTCAATTACCAATTACAAAGAAGTTAGTCTGGCATACGTATCCGCTGTCCTAGAGCAATACTATCGCAGCTAGCAGACAACTTCGTACTTCCACGGGTCTGTGGATGAAGAAGATTGCATGATTGTCATTTATGCGTGACGGAATTCTTTTTCGTCAAAATTACATGTATTTTTCCCAACTTATATTCAAACGAGATAATATATCGGCTTGAAAGTTTGGAAAATGAAAGGGGAGGCAATAAAGTTCACGCCTCTGCTCTTTTTCGGTGGAAATTTTGAAGAAAAAAAAATTCCGAATAAAATAAAACTGGAAGCTACATCGATACTTTCCTTTGTAAACTTACGTCCACACGGAATGAGATATCGTTTTGAAATTTTAACACGCTAATTAGAAGGCTCGACGGACGGCTGCTTTGGTCCTAAATATTAAAAATTGTAAAAAAAGTTTCCTACATTACTTGAAGTCATCAAAAATAACATGGCTTCTTTTGTTTTTCTTGCATTTTGATGTTCGATTTGAATTTTATGACCTCAGAAATCTTACGAAACTCTAATTTTCATGGATTGCATGCAAATCTAGATTGCATGTTTGGATTTTTTATTTTGAGGTTATATCCGAATTCTGTAACCTCAAAAGCCTTGTGAAAGCAAGTTTCATTCAGATCGCAACATTTGTATGAAATTATGGTATCTGCCATTTTTTTCATTACTTTGATTGATTGAAATTATCAAACCTGTATCTTGTGATAATTTTGAAATCAAATCGATCACACCTGGCGCCACCTGCTGCCTAACAAAAAAAAAAGAAAAAAGTTACAAACAGCGAACTTCTTCTTTACCGACAGAGAAAGATAGAAATCAAACTTCTGCATGAAGCCAAAACACATCGGTCGATATTTATGATTTCTATAAATAAACTTTTTTCTTCCACCAACTCTGTGCCTTGCCACAAACGGTCCTGTAATATTTATTAATATTTTCCGAAAATATTTCCGCGTTTTTTTAACTTTTATTTTTAAATATGGATGAAAAAATATTGATCTCAGGACGGAGTTGATCAGCTGTTATACTCGTTACATGGCCTTAAGACGAATTTTCCTCACATGAGTACATTCTGCTATATGCAAACAACGACGCAATATCCTTAGAATGTCGTCCAATCTCTGCTGACATCAATGATTGCCTGGCATCTTAGAGGCATGCTTTCGATCAGTTTTTCTGCATATTCAAAGTGGAAGTTTGCGAATTTAACGAGACAACTGAGTCAAAGTTCATGATGCCTCTCCCGAAGCATTCTCTTCCCATACGACCATACGTTCTCAATCGGATTCGCGTCAGGGGCGCGAATTGCTGATCATGTCCGGAAATTGAAGGTATCCAAAGCTTTTCGAAAGAAATCCAAAAATGTCTCAAATTTCCAGAAAATAGAAAACTGATCAATGACCCGAAAAGACCCGAAAAGTATTTTTATAACTGCTTTTTACCACGGTGCCGGAGCTGGTCACTTCCCGCACGCTAACATTCCTCGAAAAGCGAACATTCCGTGCATGTGTTACAAAAAGAAGTTCTGAGTATGTTTGGAAGATTTTTGGACAATAATTTATCTTTGAAATTCAGCATAAAAAGTTATCAATCAATATGGGAAAAGTTCATCTTATTACAAGGTTATGTCTAGTTCTGTGATACGAAAGTGATTTTCATTATAGTTATTTGTTAAATCATCAAATAAGCGAAAACGGAGAGAAACTAGAATATTTTGTTGACAGTCCCGTAGATTAATCTTGGAAAACTTAAACAATTTATAAAGATTTGTTTCATTCAAAATGATTGCCAGTAAAAATTGTTTTTATAAACATCTTTATGTTTTTAAATACCTTTACTATAAAATGTTGCAGGAATTGAAGTATTCGCATTATTGTTGGGAAAATTATTTGTAAGCTAATTGGGGCTAATATACTTTCCTTAAACTTCTCGTAATAATTTTCGTAATGTTGACGTCAATTCTTAATTTCCTGAAATAATTTCATATAAAAGTATTATTGACATTTTCATATCATCCAACATAAGTTACAGACAAATATTTAATGTTCATTTATAGGTTCGAACCTGATCAATTTATAAGAGTATTTCTGAATTTTGGTACGCGTTTAAATGTCAAATCGACTCTCCTGAAAACTTTGTAAAACAGACCTAGAACTTTACTACTTGCTAAAGCGATGTAGAGCGTAACTAAATGTGATTAGGAGTAATATGCCGTCCTAAAATAGATTCTCAAAATACCCTTTAAACCTTTTTTGATAGCTCCCATAGTTCGGCAGTAAAATTAGAATTGGTACATTCTCGTCATTTATGGTGGAAGGTATTAGATTCATGTGATTGTACCTATCCCGTTTTTATTATTTCTCGACGTTTTGAGACCCCTTCAGTCAGAAAAAACGAGTTTTACGAAAATATTTGCCTGTCGATCTGTCTGTCGTCTGATTGCACGATAAAATTCAAAAGAATGTTCTCACCAGAATTTCCTTTGGTATACTCTTTTTACATCCAAAATGACAGGTCAAGTTGGTTAGCCAGTCTTCTACTCGCATTGGTGTCGCGGTAGGGCTTAAGCTTTCCTCTCATGACTTTCAGAGCTATGTCGGTTGAAGCATTGCTACTGACAGGGTTTCCCATTCCAGATAGGCAGAGAACGCGGAGGAAAGGAACTAAGAGGAACACCAAAACCCATACAAAACATGGAGAGTCTTTTAAATATTTTGAAACGATCGTTGCTTCCCGAGGATCGTTGGGGCGCCCCTGGAGCGTGCGGGACGGTGGTGATGGCGAGCTGCGAGATGATCACGCAGATCTCACAAATCAAAGGACTAGTCAATAAGAACATCTGCGACAAACGTTAAACAGTGGAACATCAACTGTGTCTGTTGAGGATGCTTTAGCTAGCGTTAACAATTTGTAGCCAATCACCTCAACAGAAATACCGCTTCTATTATAAAAGCGTAAAGTTTGAAACTAAAAATCGTAAAGGGATACAAAATTAGGACGGAATTTGCAAAGCATTCTCATATACAGAAATTTGCGGTAAGAGATCTTATCGCTATGGTGAAGGACATCAGAAATATTTTACTTATTTCAGAAGACCGAGCAATGGAGATGAAACGACATGTTGATTTTGCTTGGAAAAACATCGATAATGAACATGTAATACAGGAAGCTACACCGCAAAATCAAGCGGGGACTAGTAATGCAATACAACATAATCATTCTACTGATGTTCCTACGCAACCTCATGATGATCCAATACCGCCACATCTTCCAGAGGCAGTTGGGGTGATTCAACCAGAGGCAGAAGCAGAGGTTTAGTAAACAAGCAGGCGATTAAAATGGACATACCACATGAACAGGGATATTATGCGCCTTTATTTTTTGGCAGAAACAATTTTGTAAAATGCGAGGAGAGAACATCATCGTCTATTTTTACTCAAGTTTCCGAATCTATCTACAAGAATAAAAGAACAGAATCTAGCAGACCAAAAACGCTCAATATCTGTAAACAGATTGCTTTCGGCTGTTGAAATACCTGCCATCAAAATGGAAGTGGAACAACATACTCTTATTGATGAACTCCTCTGGACGGTGTTAATAACTAAGACCTGATTGAGGCTGAACGCATAGGTGACGTTTTCCAGGCCAGAAATATCAATCCTGGCAGCGATCTCATTGATTTCAATTAAACTTAGAGTAATCGCAGTACTTCATGGGTAATGTTTTTCGGTCAAATGATTTTCAAAAATTTTGAAAATTTTCGGAGTTACACCTTTTTGAAATTTTAGGTCGACTTTTTTTAAATGGTAATATTTCCGACACTTTTTTTCGGATTATAATGAAATTTATATTCGACAATTTTCACACAACAAAAAACTTTTAAAAAATGGTTGATTCGATTTAAACGGTATGCGCTATTTTTTATGTCTTTTTTGTAGAATAATATTTCTGTATTGGTCTCGAAGTGGTTTGCTGAATTCGGCGGAATTAATGAACAAATGATTGGTACGAGTAGACACTGATGTCCAATTGTACTATGCTTTTTGGACACTACTGGTGTTGAGAGAGTTAAGTAAGATATTCCTTAATCAGTATTAATAGAGTTATATGTTCTGTACACAAATAGTTTCCCTAAGGTTTTACTTAGTGCCAGCTATAGAAAACATATTGCCAGTGAGAAATTTAAAAACATGTAATAACGTGATCATGTGAGGAAATCAGTTTTTCGACTGACACTAATTAAAAGCTTAGTGAAACTATTTGTGTATTTTTCTTTAGTATTTTCTTTGAACATTTTTTTTCCTCAATATTTGATATAAAACAGCATATTATTTTACGAAGTGCCTATAAATTTCATTATAATCCTAAAGTAAGGTGGGTAAAGTGGGTCGATTGAATCAACATAAGACAGGGAATAGAATCAGAAAGTTGATGCACTTCGTCATTAAAATCATTTAACCTCGGAACATCAAGGCATTGACACCAGCAATATTGGATGAGATTCTATGCTCTCAACGGCAGACATGGTGTTCTTACTACTAGACTGCGTTGGTACAATAAGAGTAGTGCCAGAAGGCAGTAAAATCGAACCCTTCAGGCAGATAAAAGAAGGTTTCACCGTGAACTGAGTCTAAAGAAACATAACCAGCAAGACACCGAAGTCCCTTGATTTTAAGAGATGTCTGACTACTGGTCGGATGTTCAGGGAAAAATAAACAGAAGCAATTTAGTTGTAGCTTGCTTTGAACTAGAGAAAGAAAGAGCCAGAAATAATCCTGAAATGCAGTTTACCATCATCACAGATTCAGATGTTTCAGCGGTTTTGAATAGGGCAAGAAACTAGAAAGCCCCAGGTCCGGAAATTGTGCACAATTTCTGGTACAATTACCTGACGTGTTTGCATCCTGCGTTGGCAAGGTGTTTTCAGAAGATCATCGAACATGACAACAATTAATAAATGCCTTACAGCTGAAATTGCAGATAAGGTATATTCTCACTGCGACGAGAATGATACCTTTCAAGAAGAACAAAAAGGAGGTAAAAATTCGCGGGACAGTAAAGATCTAGGTAACATAGACGCTGTAACCATGACGCAAGCACGTAAACATCAAAGAAACTTACACATGGCATACATTTACAACAACCAATGATACCTAGATCAATTTGCATTAGGACGGGTATCTTTCAAGGAGACTCCTTCAGTCGTAAATTGACCCATCTTCTATACATGGAGGACCTGCAGCGATACGCTAGTTCAAACCACAAACTGCAGCAAGTTGTCAATGTTACAAAGCAGTTCGCAGAACAGTTAATTTAATCAGAGGAGAATTAGGGACCGCAGATCTAGAGAACTAGAACGAGAATGACATTAAAACAATGGCTGAGGGCGAGTCATATAAATATCTAGGTATTCTTGAATCTAAGGGTATTCAGCATACGATAGTTAAGAAAAGCCCAATGACTACCTTCACTACAAGACTCAGATCGGTTCTAAAGAGTTGTCTCAACTCGGCAAACAAGATTAGGGCAATCAACACCTATGCCATCCCTGTCCTCACGTAACCTTTTGAGATCAAATGGTCGAATACCGACCTTGACAGGTTATACAGAACCATCCGCATCGTAATGACGAAACACCGAATGCACCACAGTAATGCGCAGGTTGAGAGGATACTTCTGCCACAACATAGAGGACCTAGGGACATTCGAGATATTGCGCTTTACAACACCATCTGTAAAACGGATCTCGATTACACACCCTTAAATTTGTCTTCAGAGGAGGTCTTGGATATCAGGACAGAAACCATAGAGGAATTAGAAACGCAATGTGCCGATTATGTGGAGATACCAACGAATCCATCGAGCACGTTTTTTTTTTTGTTGTCGCGTTATGACTTAGAGATAATGTTCGCACAGACTTTATGATGTGGCGGGCATTATACAGCAACAACTTGCCCTAAACCTAGGACTTTTAACAGAACGGATGCCTTTCTATAGATACATTCCAGTGCCCGTTTTATAAAACGAAGATTACATCTTATATTGGGATGTTACTATCCAGACGGATCACTAAATTCGAAACAATCGAACCAACATCGTGATGCGTGACAAAAAAAAACGAAAGGGTCTACATCGTCGATATTGCTTGTCCACTTAATCGGAATTTAAAGGCAACCCATACAATCAACATCCACAAGTATAGCGAGCTAAGGCATGAAGTAATAATAATATGGAGGAATGTGAAACATGCATCTATTAATCCCATTGCGACTTCGACTACAGGCAATGTGCACGCAAGTAGCGTTAAACATCTTAAACATCTAGGAGTCAGTAGGGTACTGGCCAGAGCTCAGAAAGCAGTTTTATTAAACACCTGTCACAATTGTAAGAAACTTCCGAGTCCACCAGGAAGTAGGCGGATAAACACATATGGAGTGGCAGATGATAGCTCTAAAAAAGCATCCATAGGCGACTAATGTCACCTTCATCAATCTTGGCCGATGTGTAAGAAAAGCAGTATTATAAGAAGAACTCCATACTACAAGATAATCCTAATTTTGTGACAAATACTAAATTGTTGCCTAAGATTTCTAACAGCATATTAAAATCATAACATCCTCATATCATCAGCCACTTGACGTAGTCCGTGGCTGATGATGAAAAGCTGGGTTTACCCTAGAAAAAGTTCAAAGAAAACAGAAATAAAATCTAAAATGTATACGTTATTGTGCAGTATCTGAATAAGTAGTCACGAATCTCAAAAGAGAATTCACAATTACCAGATTCCAGTTCTTTGATTTGACTTCGAATTTATAAAGGCCTGTGCACAATTGGGGGAAGTATAAAGACCAAGCGCGAAGCTCGAGGTAAATATATTATCGAGTGCGAAGGGCGAGATTCGAAAAGCTTAAATCCTAGGCGTTCTAAACTTGCGATGTATTTGAACGCTCTGATTACGAAAATGACTTGAGAAAAATATGAAAATTACGTTTTTTATCCCCTCGGGATGGGACACATATCAAAACACGTTGAGGTCGAAGAGACCTCTGATTCAAGGAGAGTGGAGTAGTTGGAAAAATGGTTGGAGTGAGTTTGTTTACAGGGAGTGAGCTGGAACACTAACTTCTCCTTGCCTGTCTATTTTAACTTGTTCTTAAATCATCGTTATTTCGTCATATTTCAGATGCAGTCGGTTGGGGCTTATCTCTTTATCATACCTTTGGCAAAGAAATCAGGAAGATTTATTCAGAGAAATGTTAGAGTGCTCTGTAAATGCAGTAATTATCAAAGTTGCTGCCTTAGGTTTAGAGTCAAAGCACCTTGGAAAGTCTTTATTTGAAATGCATTCTCACCTAATAAAAATGGTACGTAGCTATTTTATTTGCAAAATATTATATAAATAATTTAAGAAAAAACACACAGGTTAAAAAACCATCGCAGGGTCCCACTGAGAGCAACTACCATCTATGGAAATGACACTGATGAAATGGCAATATATATATATATATATATATATATAAAAACTAAAGGTTAACAACCACCGCAGGGTCCCACTGGGAGTAACTGTCATCTAATCTATTTCTGGCTGTCCAAATGCTCTAACTATTTTTCTGAAGGCAAGATTGGACAATTCGATTTCGGTATTTGGTTTTAAGCGACGTGATTCTTCATCCGCTATTTTATTCATTGCTGATGGAATGTAAGTCGCAAAGATCCAAATTTCCCTTTCTTCACACCAATTCCAGATAAGCCTTGTGATATTATTCAAATTTTCAAATTGAACTCCTCCCATTCTATTTATATATGAGATGGCTGTAGTGTTGTCGATGTGAAGCAACACTTGACAATTTTTTTGGTTCTTCGCGAAGCATTTCAAGCCTAAGAAGGCGGCTAAAAGTTCTAATTGGTTTATATGATTGGACTTTTCCTCATTTTTCCAATATCCGTGAACTCTCTTTTTATTACAAAACGCTCCCCATCCAGATAAGGAGGCATCTGAGAAAATCTCCGATTGAAATTCAAATTTTCTTAATGGATGATTAGAATAAATACCTATCCATTTCCACCAATGTAAATCTTCTAGTACTGATTTCGTTATCATTAACCGTGCGTTATAGTTATCATTGTTTTTCAATAATGCTAAAAATTTTTCTCTTTCGCAGGCTTTTGTGTGACCCCAACCATAATTTACTGCAGGGCAACAAGACACTAAAATACCTACAATTCTAGCGAACTCCCTTATTTTTATGTTTTGGTTTAGGCGAAATCTATTAACTTCTGTTATTATTTGATTTCTTTTAGAATCCGGAAGCTGAACTATCATTTCCCTTGAGTCGTAAATAAATCCTAAGTATTTGCAAGTTTGAGCTGGAGTCATTTGACTTTTTTGAAGATTAATTACAAACCCCAGTTCCTCTAGTTCAGATACAGTTACTGTTATGTTATCTATGCATTCGCTATAAGATGTTCCAAACAATAAAAAATCGTCTAAATGAATAACTGATAAAAAACCTAGTTCTCGTAGGTATGACATTACCGGTTTTAGAATTGTTGTGAAGACGTAAGGCGCTGTGCAAAGCCCGAACGGTAAGCACGTAAACTCATACGTTTGGATCACAAATAAAAATCGCAAATATTTACGTTGCGGTTTATATACCGGTACCAAATATTACGCATCCTGAAGGTCCAGCGTTGCCATGAAACAGCCTTGATTAATAATTTGAGTTACCGTTCTATCGTCTTCTAGCTTGAAGTGCTGCGTTGGAATAAATTTGTTGAGTGCTTTAAGGTTGAGAATTAATCGAAACGAACCATCCAGTTTTGGTCTTAAAAAATATTAGAGATAAACTGCTCTTTTTCTGTATTGTATTCCACAATGGCACCTTTTTTCAGGAGTTTCTCAAGAAACTGAGAAACTTGAGGTTTTTCCTCCGATGTCCAATCTCTTGGGCAGGGTAATGAAGTTTGCAATCGTAAAGAATCAAAAGGAATTTTATAACCCTCGATCCATGACAGTATAGTGGGATCTTATCTGATTTCCTTCCATTTAGATTGAAATCGACAAACTCTGCCAGCTATATAACTTACCGGAGCTACGACGTTTCCAAGAGGGTTCCGGTTCCTTCTGTTGATATGGACTGTATTTGTAATAAGGCTTCTGATTCCGATTTTTCTTCGGTGTTTGGTAGTTCTGTTTCTGCCCGCCCGACATCCTTGCACGAGTGCGGGGCTTTCTGGTTTTTTGGCTGCTTGTCTATCTGGTTTCGAGTTTGGCTCCTCAATTCCTTTGCCGAATTTTTTAATGCCTTCGCTGTCTTCTGGGTTTCGTCAAGTTTTGCGCCGAAAAGAAAGCTACCAATATCCGTTGATTGTAGTGTATCTTTGAGGGAGATGTTGACATTCGCCAAGACCAAACTTCTACGGACAACAGATTCGTCATGATGTAGATCAGCGAGTAGTTTGCTTGCATCGCTTAGGTAATCTATTAGCTGCAATTCTTCAGCAGATCTTTCTTTTTTGTCAGATAACAGTGATAGGGCCTTGCCAATGGCTGCCAGACAAGCTGCTATTTTCTCTTGCTTCATGACTATTCGTCCATCTCTTTTCACAATAGCATATTTATCCTTAGAAGCTACCTTTATTTCTGCATTTAATTTGGGAGGATCAATCAACTGACAATTTGACGGAGACGGATGCTTTTTGATCAACTCGTTCTGATTTTCAGACGGTAGGCTTTGTTTGATGATGTCCTCCCAACGCCTAAGGATCTCTCCTCATGGATTTGATTTCCAATCACCTTCAGAACATCCTCATCAAGATGATTCTCTGGAATCGATTTGGATTGTGCTTTAGGATCAGTCTTCTGCGAATTCCGCTGACCTTCAGACGCGTTTGATGCATCTGAGTCTTGATAAACTGAAATATAAAAACCATAGACTGATAACCAAATGTCATGTCTGTTTGTCAATCAATTATGTACTAGCAGGAAAATAACATTCAGGTTAGGGCCTGTGATGTGTATTTAAGTTAGTACCTACGACGTCTACATTGTAGCTAGTTAAAACTATGATGCGCTTGCAGGTTAGGGCCTGTGAAGCGAAATTTTGCAACGCTGCCTAACAAAAGCAGTGTGCCACGGAATTTCTTCTTGTGCTCTGACTTGATTGTTTTCTTTTTTGAAACTCAAAGTTTCTGGATGAAAGAATAATCTTTTATGCAATAATAGGTTAGAGCCTAGTTTGCGGTTATAGGTAAGAGCCTATTATTCGCTTGTAGGTTAGAGCCTACGAAGCGAAATTTGACAACACTGTCAAACAATCACAGAGACTTATCAACATTATTTCTCCGATTTTATAATTCAAGTCCTGCCAGGAGTTATTAGAGTAACCAGGCGGTCTGTCACATAATATACTTACAGCTCTGAAATGATGATGAATCTGATGAGCTGTTTGAGGAAGAATCCCTCCCACGCTTTTGACGTTTTGATCGTTCTTTCCGATCCTGCTTCTTATTCTTCCGATTCTTCTTTTTCATTTTCTCGACCAGTTTTCTCAGATCATCCTCTTTGTCTGTCGAACTAGATGAACTCGATGATGTGGATGAGCTTTTTCTTCTTCTTTTCCCCATGAAGAGATGAATGAAAATCGTTTCCGATGTGGCTTGATCGGCACGCAGTAAAGCAATGACTCTTTGCGCCAACGCGGAAAGTAGCGAGGTTCACACCATTTTTTCATTGAAAACTTTGAAAAACGTGGCGATATTGGCGAGAAGTAGGCGTACTACACTTTGATCACTTCGGAAGAGGCGCCAAATACAATGTTATTGTTTTATATCGTTTGCATAAGATTTTATGTTAAAAATGTCACAAGATTAATATGCTGGTCTTTGAATATTCATGGTAAGGGAAAATGAAAAATTGGTCAGAGAAAAGTCAAGGAGTTTTGAAAATAAAGTTTTTCGGCCACTCTGACATAGTTTGAGAGTGAATTTATATGTCCCAATCAAAACTAATCTAATATGTTTTGTATAGTTCTGAAAATATTTTATAATATGTTTGGTCCATGTTTCATAAAATGCACTTGTTTTCTATAGAGACGAAATATGTAGCTCGGATTTTATTTTAAGCTAATGAGAGATAAAAGTATCTATTTTTAAAATTACGCTTTGGGACAATTTTCAAAGATAACAATGTTGATTGATCATCGCAGAAAGTACTGTTCATTCAAAATGATGAGTGGCCGGGGGTACCCGACTCTCCCCTGTTTCAGAGATCGTTGAGGAAATGCGTTTTTCTAATGAGTAATTTTGATGTTTTTATTTATTTATATTCTTAGGGATCTTTCAAATACATCACCCGTTTTTATTTTGTTTAAATAAAGACGAGTATAAAATTTCCGTGCAGTTATAAAAAAGGATACTACGGTATAAAAAAAAAGAAAAATAATATATGAACAATACAGATTTAAACCGAGCTCTGATACAATATTTGATATACAGCTTTTCTTCTGAGCTCTTATTCTTAGTTACAGAACTTATTTTTCCCAGGACCTTTTTCGCCATTACAATATGCTATTCCACACCTGCTTCATTAGAAATTGGTTACTTGTTAGAATAATTTTTGATCGATATCTTGTTCCCAAAGTGGTTTTAGAGTAATGAACTATCTCTGGTTAAATTATTCACTTCGTGTCGATATATTCTGAGAGGGGGTTGGGGGGAGAGTGAAAGGTACTTTGTTAATAAAAGCTGTTCATCGTATGTCTATAAAGAGTTTGTATGTAATCAGTGTCTTGTTAGACATGCACACTTATGATTTACACAACATATAATTCATTTGCAGAATTTAATGCACATTGTTCCTATACTCATTTCTCAACTCTCGTAACTTTGGTTGCAATAAAGTGAAGTTTAAAACAATCTTCCTTTGCATATTTTAGGGTATATTCTAAGAATATAAGGCACAGTGTTAATTAAAAGGGCGGTGTTAAACGAAAAACGGGCAGTATTAGATTTTTAAATAAAAATATTAAATAATGAATAATAGAATATGTATTAAGTATTATATGCGTATATTAATATTTGCACCAAGAAAGAGAGATTTATTGCAAAACTTTACTGAATTAGTACACAAAATATTGTCAAAACATCTCTGGAAATACCGATTACCGCAATTCTTGTGATCGAAAAAGATTATTTTAATGACATTTTTTTCAGCATGTCAGGAACGCGAATCGCAGAATATACTCTGGCGTCTCTCAACCATAAACTCTCCGAATCTCTACTTTCAGTTATTTATTTTCATTCTCCATGGTTTCATTTTTATTAAAACCTTTTAAAATTTGTTTGGAGGCACCTCATAGTAAAGTAAATGTTAATCAGGGTGGCCGCTGGACCGGGAAACCGGGAATATCAGGAATTTTGTAAGCCCGGGAAATGATATGTTACTTATTAATCATATTCATCATCTTTGGAATTTTTATCATTTCATTCCATAATTATAGTTTTGAATGCGCGATTGTAAAAAAGTTTAATTGTTAAGGCCTTTAAACTAAAGTTTTTTTGCTTCCAAAGCAAGAACAAAAATTTAGTTCACAAATAAAATTTACTTTTTTTTAAATTAAGGGTTCTCTTTCTTCTGTTTTTTTACTGAAAGAAAAGCTCAGTTTTTTTTTTTCATCAAATACCTTCAGGCTAAAAAATCAATATTTTATTATTTATACGTAAAAATAAACATTCAGTGGGTTTTAAGGGGATACTTTCTTGAATGATTTATAACTCTTCTAATATCAATTAGAAAAATGTTCTTTTCACTACAGTTACGATAGGAGTCTTCATGTTCTTTCTATTGAACATAAGCATCATTAATGACCTGGAAAAAAGTTCTATAACGGGAAAAAGGCAAAAATTTTGTTTTTGGTTTTAGAGGCTACCCTGAAATATTTTAGATTTATATTCAGAATTGGACAGCTAATATTGTATAGCAATTTTTAATTCATACCTTTAATGATTCAACAATTTTAAATACAAAAATTTTCAGGACAAATTCACTATGAAATCTTTCCAAATTGCGAATTTAGATATTAAAAGCCTTTCTAGTCAGTTTTATATTTAATAATTTTATATTTTAATATTCTAAATTATTAGCTTCAATTTCAGTCATTTTTTAATGTCATAATTTTAAATTGTTTGATTTCAATTTTATACGTTAAAAATTGTCTGTTTTTTTCAAATTCTTTGAAATCATTAAATATTAAATTGAAAGACGTAATAGTTGCACTATTTCCAGTTTTAAAGGATTTGTAATCCAACCACTTTGAATTAAGTGCCTCCAGAATAAATTCAAAACAATGAAAACTTAAGAAAATAACTTGTCCATTTTAAGCCTTAAAAATAAGAATATTTTAAAACTAGGCATTGAAACGTTAATTATTCCTTATTTAAAAATGTTCCAAAATATTAAACATTTCAAAGTCAACTTGAAAAAAAAAAATTTCGAATCGCAAGGCTTAAAATTGTGCCATTTCAAACATTGCAATCATATATAGCAATCTTGTTTTGTATTTTTCTTTTAATATTTAATTTTCAATGTGTTTCTTAAAAAAGGCCGATTTTAAATTAAAGACTATTAAAAATTAACCATTTACAATTGAAAAATATTTTATTGGAAAATTTCAAGAATGAATAATAATTGTAAATAAAGTGTTAAGTACTGAACGATTTGAAATTAAAAAGTTAAAACATATATTGCTTTAAATCAATGCAGATAAAAATTAAACTATCTGAAATTAATACCTCAGTAATTAAATAATTTCCTTAATTTTGAATGGTTACAATTTTACATTTCTATGTTTTCATGTTGAACGCTGAATTTTCAATTTTTATCTTGCATAAGTTTTAATTTTTTTACTTTTTAATGTTTCCATTTAAAATTACTTAATTTCAACTTTTTTTTTAGAGTAAAGGTTTAAAATAAAAATTTTTTTCATCTTGAACTGTGAAAATGACGGTGAATTTATTTATTGATCTAAAAATTTCGTTTAATCGATTTTAATGTTAAATTACTATTATACATAAGACCTATATAAGACCTGGGTTCAGATCCCAGCGGTGCCAGAGACCATCTTTTCATCACAGAAAAATTAAAAATCCATATTCAAAAATATTTCATTTCGACCAGTAGACAAAAAACACTTATTTAACATCAATTTATGTAATACATTTATCTGGTCGACAACCATAACATCAAAAAATATATAACTTCTTGTTCGAGAAATTAATCTTACAAGTATAAGGAATTACATCGTAATTCAACTTGTAGGGGTTGTGAAGAAATTAATCTCGTCTTTCCGCAGCTTAGTGGGTAAGAGCATCAGACCGGCAAGCTGAAGGACCTAGGTTCGGATCCCAAAAGAGCTAGAGACCATTTTTCCACAACTTGAAAATTAAAAATCAATATTCAAAATTATTGATATTTCACCAGTAGACAAAAAACACTTAACATCAATTCAAATAGTAATTGATTTTACAAGACGATTCTGAATCTGTTAAAAATTAAAAATTGTACAGAATTTAACGATAAAAATCGAACTGTTTCAATTCTAAAGCCAAAGTATTTTAACATATGTAAACGGCCGATCGAAACTTGATAAACTATTTTTAATTTAAAAATTACTTCAAATTATTAAATTCATAACGCTTTTATTAAATTTCGAATCCTATTCAAATATTGTTTCAGTATAAAATATTCCATTTTTTATCCATTCAATTCAACAAATTTAATTAAGAAAAACAACAATGTTTTAAAATTCAGCAATATTTGACTGTTCATTTAAAATTATCAATCATAAATCAAATATTCAAAAGTAAACAATTTGAAACTGAATTGGTTGAAATAGAAAGCCTTGAATATTCTATTTGAAAAAATTTAATTTGTAAGTGAAATTATTGAATTTTGTATGTATAAATAATAATTGGATAATTATTAATTTACAAGTTCTGAAAAGATTCAAACTTAAGTTGCACTTTAAATTTTTGTGATTTTTCGGGATTTTAAAAAAAAATTTTATGAAAAATTCGAATAATTTTAAAAGATATTTAGAAGCTTTAAATAATTTCAAAAAATAATTTAAAATTTGAAAATATTTCAAAAAATGTAAAACAAAATCTAGATTTTTGAAGATTTTGAAATTAAATTGTAAAGCTTTTTAATGAACTTAAAAGGTTTCAAGAAAATAAAAATTTTTGTTCAAGATTCAAAATAAACAGAAATTTTGATGCATAAATAAGAATTGAATAATTTATAATATTTGTAACGACTTAAAATAACAAAAATTTATCTTCTCATTTAAAATGTGTCAAGCTTAAACAAAAATTCGTAATCATTCAATTTTTAAAATGATATAATTTTGAAAATTTATTGATTTATTTCGGAGCATTGAAAATAATACCATGGATTTATATTATTTAACCAGACATCCTTGAACTGTACATACAACTTAAAATGTTGCAGTTCGACGGTATTTACTTGTTAATTGTGTAATTGAAAAGTATTAAAAGCTTTCATTTTATGTGTGTAAGGAGTTCCAATTTGAGTGTTATGATTTGTAGTTCAATTTTTATTACTTCAAATATAAAGGTTCTTAGCTTTAAGAGTTCGATTTTTTTAAATTTCTATGTCCGTGAAAATTTTCGCGAACCGGGAAAAAATCGAAAAATGACCTAGAAAGAATCGGGAAATGACCTGGAATTTTGTTCCTCGATCAAAACAGCCTGTCTGTAAATGTAATAATAAATAATTTTCAGAACCAGATTCATAAAAAAAATTTTTGAACGCGGTACCAGTAAAATATTACCTTGGAGTTATTATTTTAAAATAAAACTTTAAATTATTTTCCAGATCTAGATTTTTTTAATACTTGGCAACAATCTGAGGCACTTCTGAACCTTACGACCAATGTTTACGGCCCATTGGTGCAGGCCGAAGGTTAACTATTCTTAATGCCTTTCTCTTTCAATTGTCCTTACTTTTTGCAAATATTACACCATTTTTTAAATTTAACAGTTCAACGGAATTAAAAATATTTTATTCTAGTTCTAGTCCAAAACTAAAATGAGATATTTGACTTTACGCAGAGAAATTTCTTATTTTCAGATATATTTTGTATTGTTCTAGATAAAGTTTCTTAAACTAAATTTTTATGTTTTGTAAAATGTTTTCAATGTAAAACGTGCAAATTTCAAAATTTTCATTCGATGACCTCGAATTTTAAAAACGTTCAAAATTCCAAACTTTTAAATTGTTTGCACTTTGAATTTGAAGAAAATTTGAAAACAATAAAAATATTAAGTCTACAAATTCGAAGACTTTCAAATTTGAAAGCACTTTAAATCGGATGTATTTAAATTTACTGCTGTAAAATATGTTTAAATTCATGATATTGACCTGCAACTTAAGGCAACACATTTTAGAAGAGAAATCTAAGCGTAAATAATAAAACAAATAATTGAGGACATAATTATTGATTCAAAAATATGTAGTTATTTACATATTTGTATTTTTTAATTCCGCTTCAGGGAAAAGTTGTAATTTTCTTTCAATTTGAATTTACATATAAGCTCATTCTATTCCTTGAAAGGATTTTTACAATTCTATTCGTGACGTTTTTATGGAAATTGTTTTATTTAGAAATAATAGGTATTGTTATTTTTAGTTAGAATTTTTTTCACTTTAACAATTTTCTAAATAATATTGAATAAAAATGTGAAGAATAGAATGGTAAATAACTTTTCAATGAATAGAATGAGCTTTTTTAAATTGAACTTGAATTAAAATTACGACATTTACCTTTGCCTGAAGCGAAAGAAAAAAAAACACAAATACGTAAATAATTACATCGAAATAAACAATTATATCTTCAACTATTTTTTTATTATTATCGATTAGATTTCTCTTCTAAAATTGTTTGCAATAATGAATGGGTTTTTTTGTAAGTTTTGTAAATCAAGTTAAAAATTTACTAATTTTGAACTTGACGGTACAACAGGAAGATGCTTAACCCAAGTTAAAAGAATTCAAATTTGAAAGCTTTCAAATTTCAAACTTCAAGTTTGGAAGTCTTCAAATATATATATCAAGGGACTTAATTTTGAAAGGCTTTGAAATTACCCCGTAGATATGAAATAATTTATTTGACATTACATCCAGAGAAGCTTCTTATTTTTCTAACAATGACCGATTCCATTTTTAATCATGCAGAGAGGTCCAGATTAGGGTGTCACAATGAATTGCCCTTTGCACATATTATTCTACAATTAAAATAAAGGAAAAATTACATGTTTTTTTAATGATGTATTTTTCTACTGATTACATATATTTGGATATCTATTATTGGAAATAATGGGAGAATCCTTGATCTATCGAATGATGAAAAAAAAAAAAAATGTTGGAAAATATCAAAATGGCGGATATTTTTCTGAAAGGCTGTGTCCTGAAAAATTGGGGGAGTTGGAAAAGGGGACGGACTGTTCGTCCCGAAAATTCGGGACGACTAGCCAAGCTTATGAAAAATATTGGACTAGTCATCCCGAATTTCGGGACGAGACACTTTGTTTCTGAAAATATTAAAACTGGACTTTCTCAAAAAGTCCACTTTTAAAATTTGTTATTTTTTTAGGAATATTGCTGACAATGTGCCTTACATTTTTCATAAATGCTTTTTTTAGATAAACCATTTTTTTAGCAAGAAAATTCTTTTGGTCAAAAAATCAACATTTTTAATTTTTGCATACATTGCTAAGGAAAAAGGTAAAGGTGGAAATACAAGGTTTTTAGAATTAAAATTTCTACAAAAAGAGTCTTTTACACTTTTTAAAAGGTTATTGCATTTCATCGACTTAAATATTTACGAATATTGCTGAAACAATCATAATTGTCATTTTATTTAACAACAATAAGTAAATTTGTTTAAAAATTACATTGTTTATATACTTCATAGAAATGGTCTACGCGTACCAAAATTTCGGTACAAATGTGGGTGTGTCTACACAAAAAACCGCGGCTATTTGTACCGAAATTTCTGTACAAACAGCCCCTTTTCCAGCTCCCCCTATTCGCACCGAAAAAGTCGGTTATTTGTACCGAAATTTTTGTATACGTAGCCACGGCCTACTTTATATAGTTATAAAACTTAAAATATATTGTATTATAGAATCAATGTCTTCCATGAAAATTACAAATAATTGAAATAAACTATAATTTACTGAAAAATAAGTGATGTTTTCAGAGATCGTGTACATTTTGCACATAGAAAATATATTCAACTGATTTTTTTTTAAATTAAGAAAATTTACAGTACGAGCGAAAACATCAGCTGCAGAGGTAGCCATGATTAACTAGGTAAATATTTAAGTCGATGGAATAAAAACTTTTAAAAAGTGTAAAAGACTTTTTTATAGAAATTGTAATTCTAAAAAAATTGTACTCTTCACTTGCACCTTGTTTTTTAGCAGTTTACGCAAAAATTAAAACATTTTTCTTGCTGCAAAAATTGTTTAACTAAAAAAAGCATTTACGAAAAATGTAGTGCATGTTGTGCACTTTTTGAGAAAATCCAGTTTTATTATTTTCAGAAAAATAGTCTTCATTTTGTCATTTTCCAAAATTTTCATATTTTCCTTAGACTATTTGATAGATCAAGGATCCTCCCATCATTTACAAAAATAAATATCCAAATATATGTAATCAGTAGAAAAATACAGAATTTAAACAAAATCTGTCAGTTTTCGACACATTTTGACAGTTGGAAGCTTGACTTCAATAGCTCGTAATTCGCAAGATAATTTTTTTTCGGCTAAAATATAAAATACGGATCCCTTTACTTTTATTTTAGAATAATATGTTTAATTACCAATTTATTCTAACACACTAACATGGACCTATCTGCATGACTTCAAATGGAATTGGTCCAATGTTTTTTCAATTGTTCATTATTGTTAAAATTTTTTCAAATAAATTTTAATTTGTCTCAAATTGATTACGCTGACAGAAAGATAAAATTTAATGTACATAATTCCTTTTAGGGAAGCGATAGCTAGGAGTCAATCAACCAACAAATAAAAGTGAATGAACTTAATTAATTAGAACGAAATTAATTTATAATAAACTTACCCTTCGAAACGTGAATCTTTTTCCTCATGGATTTCATGATAAGAAGTGGAAACCGTTCCAGAATTAGAATTGGAGCACAATGCCGAGTTCTTTTATAAACAATCATGTGAACTAAGAATTAAAAATTCACTAAAGCCTATAAAGTTCAGAATTTCAAATTCATTAATAACAAATTAAATAGCTGGTGAATTTTTATTTTTCAGACTCAAGCTTTTCAATATATTTTTTTACCAAATTCGTAAGTTTATTATTTTGTTTCTAGTGATTAGGATTTAAAATGTTGTTAACTTTTCTTTTCAAATAATTTTTTGTTTATTATGCTTTAATTTTTAATTTACTTTATTTTATTTCTTTGTACTAATTAATATCACTCGTTGATGGTATAGGAAGTAACCTTCCTAGCTACTAGCTATTAAACTTGTAAGATTACACTTGGTTGCACTTGACACTGGTCTATAAAAGTATATAAATGATTGCAGGCGCTGATAGGTTTCCTTGCATTTGGGGAATCGACGTCATTGATGTGGTGGTCCGGAACATCTTTAATTCTTTTTGGTTTGCTTCTCATCTGCTATGCACCAGTTAAAGAATCTCCTGTCACAACCAAACGCAAAGAACAATAATTCACCTGCAACATTTTTATGCTCGACTGCTGCCGCTACACTACTGCAGGAAACAGCAGAGCGCCGATAATTCACGAAGGATGACTCAACTCGGTAGAATAGTAAATATCAAATTTTTCAATCTTACCGAAAAAAAGTGGCAAAAAAATTCGAGAATTTAACATCCATAAATTACGTAACACATTTTTTGCCAATTTTTTGACCTCTTCCCTCCCCCATGTGAAGAGGCGTGGATCTAGAGAAGTGACATGGGAGAGGGGGGAGTCGGAAAATTGTATACACATATAGAACTATGATTAATTAAATTAAACCATTACTGTATACGAATTTTTTCACATTTAATATTGTTTTATACTAGCAATCATGATTCGCGCGCTATGCGCGGGGTAAGTTTCTTGTTAGCAGCTAAATTCTGAAAATAAATGTTTCAGGGTGGCCTCTAAAAACAAAAACAAGTTTCTTGTCATTTCATGATTACCAAAAAATTTTCCAAGCCATGAAAATTTACACTTTCATCCCTGAAAAAATGTTAAATTTACATATTGAATGTTTATAACTACAAAATGAAAGCATTTAAAGAATTAGAACTCTTATAAATTTAAAGTATTTACAATTAAAACAACAAATTATTTAATTTATCAATTCATCCATTTTATCAGCCTTTTTTCAAACTTAGGATTTTTGTTCTTGCCTGAAAAGAAGCTTAGGTTCTTTCCTTGAATTATCTTAAGGTTAAAAAGTAGACATATTATTTATTCTTACAAATTAGCGCTCAGAAGCGGACTTTTCAGGTAATAAAGCAACATTTATGGAATCGCAAAGAATTTCCTAAACTTCATAAGCATTTTGAAATGTTTCACTGTATTTAAAAGGTTTTAGGGTATTTTTAATGATTTCAAGAAACTTCAGAAAATGTTGAAGATTTCAGCCCAGGTGAAAGAGTTATGTATAGTTTGTATATAGTAGACAAAATACTGATATTTTTCATTCGTTCGATGCAGAAACATTTATAAATAAATGAAAAATATCATTCTCTTGTGCACTATATATAAACTAACTTTTTCACCTGGGAAACGACTTCTATGGGATGATTTTAAGCATTTTTTTAGCGGATTTCAATAAATATTAGAAAATTCTACACATTTAACAATATTTCTATAGATTGCAAAGAATTCAACAAGAATTAAGGGATTTCATAGGATTTCGAAAGATTTGAAAGGATTTCATAGGATTGATAATATTTCAGGATATTGAAAAAGATTCCAAGCAATTTCAGAGAATTTCCCAGATTTACAAAAAGTTCGAAGGATTTTTAAGGGATATCATAAAATTCTTAATGATTTCAGTAATCCTAAGGAATTTTAAAGGCTCTCAATAAATTTTAATAAATTTTCCAGGATCTCAAAGGATTTCATAGGACTTCAAATATTTCAAGAGATTTCGAGGAATATCATATCAGATTTTATGTAATTTCACGAAATTTCAAAGGATTTTATAATATTAGAATGGATTTCAAAAAGAATTATTCACTAGAATTGAGGGATTTCAAAGGATTTCAATAATTTAAAATGATTTTCAAATATTTTCAATAGATTTCATGAATTTTCAGGGATTCTAAGGTATTTCAAAGGCTTTTAAAGATTTTAGGGTATTTTCAAAGATTTCCAGTAATTTCCAAACGCTTAAAAAATTTCAAGGTGTTTTAAAAATTGCAAAGGTTTTGAAATATCAAAATATTATAAAACCCCTTAAATAATGTGAAATTACATGAAATCTGATGATATTCCTTGAAATTCATTGAAATTTTTGTAATCTCTTAAAAATTTCTTGGAATCTTTTAAAATAACCTGAAATCTTTCAAATTCTTTGAAATTGATTAAAATTCCTTGAAACCTTTTTAAATATCCTAAAATCTTTAAAATTTCTAAATATCTTTAAAATCTTTGAATATACTTTACAATTTTTGAAAATAACTTCCAATCCTGAAAATTCTTTTAAATACCTCAATTCTTGTGAATTAACTCTTTGAAATTTTATTAAAATATAATATTCATCTATAAATCTAGGATATTGTTCAAAACCGCATGAAATTTTTTGATCCCTTAAAATCATTGAAATCCTTGGAAATCCCGTAAAATTGTTTAAAGCGTTTGAAAATTGCTTGGAATCTTTAAAAATACTCTTAAAATATTTAAAATCCTTGTAAATTTCAACAAGTCTCTTAAAATTTTTTCCAAATTAATTAAATTCGTTTAAATATTTTAAAATATGCTAAAATATTTTAAATTCCTAAATATCTTTAAAATCATTGAAAATACCTTAAAATTTTGGAAAATAACTTCCAATCTTTGAAATCCTTTGAAATTCCTCAATTTTTGTGAGGAAATTCTTTGAAATTTCATTAAAATATTATAAAAAACCCTGAAATTACATCAAACCTGATGATATTCCCTAAAACCCCTTGAAGTATTTAAAGTTCTATGAAATCCTTCAAGATTCGGAAAAATTCATTGAAATACTTTATTGAGAGCCTTTAAATTACTGAAATTTTCGAAAATCCGATAAAATCAGTTAAATTTCCTTAAAAATCCTTTAAAATATTTGGAAATCTTGGAAATCCTCTGAAATTCCATGGAATCTTTTCAAATATCTTACCTTTATCCGATAAAACTAAAAAATATTCAATGATTTTGCGGTTAGTAGTAATTTCAAAAATGTTTCAAAAACTTTATTTTCATAGATATAATTTTTTACGGAATAATGGGAAGAAATCAAAATACTAATTTAATTACAAAGATATGAAGTCTTTTTAACGTTATTATAATATACTATAATTTTGGATACCTGGATTCCCTATAAGGTTAATTTGTTACAAATATTTGTAACAGTATCCATCCCCACCCATGTAACAGAACGTAACATTTTCTGAACTCCTTCCCCCCAAAAAAATTGTTATGTAATTTATGGATGGCCCCTTACAGAGATAAGCAGAATAAAAAAAGACGTTATCCGTTTTACTATTATAATTTAGGCTTTGAATGGGTTAATTTTGTTGTTATTTGGTGATGAAATTTGTGTAGAGACAAAAAAAAGTTTATAACACAATATTTAGTATTTTGTGAAAAATTTTGTTCAAGTGTTCAAATCTCCAATTATGAAATTAACAACTTCCAAATTTTTTATCAAAAGTCAATGCCATCTAGAAGATTTTAAACTTGCAATTTTCGAAATGTAGAAGTGCTTTAATTTTTAGGCTTGGAATTTAAAAAATATATTTCAATTTGAAACTAAAACTTAAAAGCATACAGCTCTGAACATAGATTTATTATCTTTTGAAAGTATTAACAATTTCGAAGCGTTCAAACTGGAGAAATTCGTATTAAAAAGCATATAACTTTGCCACCCTTCAATTTTGAAATTATGCAATTTGAAAATCTCAATTTTCAAACAGTTAAAAAAATAAGTCATTTAAATTTAAAACTTTAAATTCTTCATTTTCTCTGACATTCAAAGCCTTTAATTCTGAAAAAATTTAATCCTATTTGTTCAAATGTACAGAAATTTAAACATTAATTCAATTATAAAATGTCCTCTCCACAATTAAATGGTGCAGATTCAGCCCGAGGACAAAAGAACACTGCCATTTTTATTTTTGCATCTAACTCATTGATAAATGGCCTAGCTGTTCGATTGAGTTGCAAATTCGACGGATTAATTCGATCGAATTTAAAATTTTAATTGACAAACAGATTTGTCGAGTGAAACATTCTTAAAATGAACTTCATGTAATTGTGATTATAATCAATTAATTACAAAAGAGTTTATTGTCAACCGCCGTACAGCAATTGTAAGATTTACATACGATTCTACGTGTGGTAATGCGTTCGCACATAAAGAGCTTCATTGACTCATTCAATTTGTAAGCACTTCGTCTCACGTGCCGCCAGATAATAATGAAGGTGACGCTCCAACCTAAGCAGGAAACAGCTTATAATTATTATAATTATCGCGACCCGTTGAAAAAATTATATTGCAATAGAATTTTAATGAAGGGTTCGCCAGACATAGCTCGTAAATTTAAACCAAATACAGCACTTCTTTTTTTCAACTACAATTATTTTAAAGATTATTTAACAGTATTTGTTTAAAAGTTAAATGATTCCAAAATTATTTTATACTGATTTAAATAAGGGGCAATTCGTAAATTACATAACACATTTTTTGCCAAATTTACACACCTCCCCATGTAACAAGTTAAAACAAAATAGTTTGGACCTTCCCCCCCCCCCCCCCCCCCCCCCAAACTGTTTCATAAGACCCAGCTTTATATGAAGGGGTGGAATCAAAACTTCTTTTGGATCAACTAGAGGATCTTCAAATATATTATTTTGTCCTTGCTCAAACCATGTTCTTTTTGGCCATTTTTTTGTGTACTGACGAACACGATCTCGACTGTCCCATAAGCATAGGTAACAAGGTATTTCTGTATGTCCTGATTGCTGTCCTAAAACTATTCCAAGAATTATAAGATCCCCGCAAAGTTTCCACTAATGAGTTGAGTAATTGATTTCGTCCAGAACAAATTTTTGGATACTGTAATTCTCTTTCAGTTCCGTAGACTGTGCGATTGGAATTGGAGCATGAACATCAGTATTATGCAATAATACTGCTTTCAGACTGCGCTTAGAAGAGTCAATGAATAGCCACCAATTTTCCGGTTCATACATTCCACGTTCTATTTCTTCCATTAACCCGTCAATGTTTTTACAATAGACTAACGTTTTATTATCATTTTCTCCAGAAGTGAAAAACTGTCTGAACTCTTCTTCCCTATTTCTGTAGAAACTTGAGTCAACCCCTTTAGCTAATGAGTTCTTTTTTCCAAAACGGAATCAAGATGCTCTGAAGTATCTTTAGAAAGACCGAGATCTTTCGATAAATCATTCAATTCTTGAAACGTAAATAGCTCGGACACTTTATTCTTTTCATTGTGCGGTATGTACTCTTATGTATTAATATGGCTGCTTTCATCATCATCCTCGTTATCACATCATTACATCTAGATATTCCAAAGCACTTCACTTTTTCTATTGATTTCTGTCAGGTTTGTCATACAAAAGTAGCATTCCTCTTTCCGAGGAGGTTTCCTACATATCGTAGGTTCTTGAATCTGAAGAGTTTCATTATTTACTTCTCTGCCGTTCTGAACTTCCATACCAAAATAGCTTTTATAAAATGTTTTTATGTCATCGCTGAATACTCTACGATTTTCTAAAAATTTTAATTTACCACATATGTAGCAAAATGCACCAGGATCGCCCACGCAATCATGCGCTATGCTGGAAGTGGATGAATTGAAATTGAAACAGCGCTTAGCAGACATAATGTGTTTTAATTTCAGAGTTTATAGATTATTAGAGTTTATAGAAGAATGAAAATAAGAAAGCCACTGACTGAAGTCACATTAAAGAGCCCGCTTAAAGAGATTGTCAAAAACCTTATTGAAGCTAACTTGGCACTAATGCCCTCTTCACTGACGTGAAGCTCGAGTGCGATCTGTCATTTTTTTTGTTCACAGTCATTTGTTTCGTTCGATTCGACGTCTATTTTTTGCGTTTTTCGTAAAAATAAGAGCCAACTGGGTTATTTGGACCCCAGATTCGGATTCAGCAACCCCAAAAACATATAGATATGCCGGTGTAGTCCGCCGTACGGACAACTTTTTTTTTGTGTGCCAGTGTAATCACAACAAGTATGATTTTTTCAAGAAAAAAAAAAAAAAAAAATTCTCAAGAAAGGAGTTCAGCTTTCAACCAAGCTTGATTTGAGTATGGAATGAAAAAACCTTTAATTCAACAACAACAAAAAAACGAATTTTCAACAAAACAGTTGATTGCTGAATGAAAACGGATAAATTTTGAACCAAATAGTTGTACACTTGGCGGCAAAACATTGAGCTGGAACTTGCCAACTCGTAAAGTTAGTTAATAATAATAAGTCATGGTTATAATATATACCTTCACACAAAATGTTCACAGAGTCTGTCGGAAACTCATATAAAATACTCAAAAACAATAGTGTTAAGTGAAGGTCCTGCCATCTACCGGAGCTTCCAATGATGCACTTTCTGAACTTTCCTGAACTCAGTCATCCCCGTCAAATTTTTTATTGGTGAATTTGAGCCCCATGGCCTATATGCTAATTGGCGGAATCCTAGTTCCAAGGCAATGTTACTAGCTCTAGTTTTCCTCTAGTGACAACAGGGAATACCTCTTCTTTGCGCTATTCCTGGGAGACTTAGAGTGAGAGTGTGCTATTTCATGTCTTTTTTCTTAACAGATTGTAGTTCTTCTCCAAATACAGAAAAATAAATAGATTGAATTGCAATACCCTCGCTATGGATTTGTTTTCCGCGACTAATTCTCTAAATCATACGCGTAGCGCAAAATTTCTCAATGCTCTTGGAGGCCTACGTGGTTTACGACGGATAATACCACGTGCATTTTTTTTTCTAGGTAATATAACTTTGAGTTTTATTTATCACGAACCAAATTGAATGAAACAATTGCAAACAGCAGATATCTATGTTGGAAACTACATTGACAATTACAATGACGTTCAGAAGTCATGACATACAAACATGCAATTGTGCACTTTGAACAAAATGTCATCTCTTGTTTCTTGTTGCAGAATTAAGTTTAGAGTTCGAGTGGTTGCCTAATGGCGAGCCTATTCCTAGTTTTCTTATTCGCGGTCCTCTTTCTTTTTCTTCTCCTGAAAGACAATCTCATGTAGAGTCTTTTTCTCCTGTCAGACCTCATTTTTCTGCAGGGTCCTCGCCACCTGCCAAGCCTTCTCTTCGTGCCAGGTCCAGGTCTCCTACTGTCAGGTAGACTGGTTTTCACGTACTTTGATTTACACTCAAAAACCTAAATTTGTTCGACTCATTTTCAACAACGATCCGACCTAGCTATTGGAACTTCGAAGATACGTTTTATCTCCAGATAAACCAATTCGATTGAAAAGACAAAATCAAGACCTTTCCATTCCAACTGAAGAACAAATTTCATCATCAACATCCAATGGTGACGTCTGTGCAATATTCGCAAAAGCAAAAAACAGAAGTAAGATTTTTCGTGCAATATATAAACCTGTTCAGTTTGGGTAAAAACAAGCGAAAATAAACATGGACGGCGGCAGGGTTGCAGAATTGACTCCAGAAGAAATCACGATATATCCAGTAGGCAGCAAAAACAAAATTTCAAAGTGTTTTAAAGTATTACATGCGTGAACTTAAATTCTGCAAACTGCTAATGACAAAGAAAACGCGCACCATTGTGATAAATAATGGATTTTTTCGAGAGGATATTCATTACAATTTGACTGCTTCCAATTCAGATAATAAGTAAATAATCTTCAAATATATTCATGATTATTTTCAAAATTGAGAACAGTATAGCTGCAGAGTATATTGTCTACAAAATACTGGTCTATAATTTATTGAAGTTTAACGTATTTTTAGAAATTTGTGAGAAGTGATAGCAAGATAAAATTCAATTGCAAAAAATTTGAATATTATTTTTATTCTGAAAATCATACAGAAATTGTTTTTTTTTTCGCCCCAGTATAGTTGATTTTTTTTTTATTCAGAAAAATTTCGCTTTTTAATAACTATTTTTTTCTCAGTTTTCTTAGTCTTGAATTTTTCACAATTGTTTTACTTTGAAATATGCTTTTTCATTTGTATAATTTTTATTGAGAAATGCATTAAACCTTTCATTTTTCAAATTTTTGATCATTCAGTTATTTTTGATGTTTTTCAGTTTTAAATTAAAATTTATTTTCCAAGTTTCTTAGTTTTTAAAGCAAAAGATTTTTTGAATAATTATTTCTCATTTGCATAATTTCGTTTGTATACATTTCGTGTATATTCACATATTTCTTAAGAATGCAATCATGCATATAATTTTTTTCTTATTAAGATATGTAACTTCTCTTTTTCAATTCCAGTAAGGAATTTTACACTTTTTCGAAATCCGCTAGAAAATAAAAAAAAAATTATTAGCAAAATAGCGTCAATTTTCTTGAAATTAAAAATTCTCATTTTTTCAAAAATCATTAATAAATAATTCAAGTAACAACATAAGTAATCATTATTCCACTGCTTCATTGGATTATATAATGCATATGTATCCCTGAAGTCTGATCAATAAGTTTGACAAACTTTTAACATTTCCCGTAATTTTGGGTTATTGCATTACCCATCAATATCAAGATGAGTATTTGAATTAGATTCAAAAAATTCTGGTTACTGAACTTTTTTTATTATCAACTAAAATCATCGAGAATAATCGACTGATTTGATTTGAATTTAATTTAAAATGAAATTTCCGATTAGTGAAATTTTTCATTTTCGTCTAAAGTCAAGGAGAGTAAGTCATCGATTTGATTTCAATTGGACTTGAAATTCAAATGCCGATATCGGAATTAGCAAGAATATTCTGCTTGATTTAAATTTGATTCGAAATGATGATGATGAAGGAAATTTACAAATTATTAAAAAATCTCCGGAAATTTGGAAATTTACGACATGTATGGGAATTTCTGAAAATGTTTTGAAATTAAAGAAAATTTATTGGAAGTTACTAAATTAATGAAAATTTAATAAATTTCTGAGACGGTAAACTTTATGAAATTTTCCGCAAGTTTTCTGGAACTTGGGAAAATGTACAGATTTTTCCATATATTTCTAAACTGCAAAATGCCGGTGCAACACAAAAGAACCATGACCCTACGGGTTCTAGTTTTGTCATTATACTTCCACTCGAGTGATCGATCTCGGGTGGGACTGACGTAATAACTGGACTCACAACCTCAAGAGGACTTGGCTAATTATTTTGTACATGACTTTTATTGATAAAATACATCTCTCACATTATGTTTGTAGTTGGGCATATGCTTTAATTATTGAATAATAAAAACTATAGTGTAGCGTCGGATTTGATTGAAACTTTGTTTGATGAAAAGCGTGCATTTCGAAAAGTTTCAGGAGTTGAATCGAGACTTGGCGTTTAGAATGCTAGGGGCGCAACTAAGCTCAAGGACAGACAATCACAAGAGACAATGCAGGCAAGAAAGCTAGATATCTCATGTGTACCTGAAATTAAAAGAGGGGATGCGACCGACAGAAGAGCGATAGGAAATGACTCGAACTATGGTACATTTTTATCTCCCAGATCGTCATGGGTTAGAATAAAAGTAGAAATTATAAAATTATAGTTGATGGTGAATAGAGTGAAGTAAAAGACGCCTTCTAGGACAATTCAAATGCTACGATAGGTACTTGAGATCACGGGGGAATAATCGTTCTAGTACGGTCATTTCATTTGCATCAACCTAATATTAGGCAAGGTGTTAGGCAAGGATGCATTATGTCCTTTTGACTATTAATTCTAATCATGGATAAGTGTCTAAGAAATGCCCTTTTCAACGAAGAAGGTGTGGATCTCGGGACAGTGAAGGTGCGTGGGTTAATGTTTGAAGATGATCAATGAAAATCATTGATTATTTGGATATACTTTTTTTTACCAGTTTTGTGTCGCAGATAATTATATTAATGAAAATATGGTAAAACTCCAGTGAAAGGAATCTTCTGGCCTGATAATAACCGGTTAAAATATTTTTGTTCGGCACCGGTAAAAACTATTTTCACCACAACCAGCAAAAAATATCTTCCAAGTAGTCATTTCTCATGTATTTCTCTCGCATTTTTTTGTTGATATTATTCAGATTTTTTCTAATAATACCAACTTTGGGAGCCTCCCCTAGGGGCTGCATCACCTTGTGGGGGCATGAATAGGACGGCAAGTTCTCGGATTGGCTTACTTTCCGTATGACAGCGATACTTACACACCAGTGGAGGTGTGTACACTGGTAAAATATTGCAAGGTAAGAGGTATTCCTCTACTGTTGGGATGCGATGCTAATTCTCATCATACTTTGTGAGGCAGCACAGACGTGAAATTACAAATCTCTTACAAATCTCCTGGCCCAGATAGCATATATCCCGTCCTTTTACAGAGGGCTGGAGAGGCCATTATAGGGTCGCTAGTGAGTCTTGCTAGGGCTAGTCTGACGCTAGAACGTGTCCCGGCGGCATGCAGGGGTACGAGAGTAGTCTTTATTCCGAAAGCAGGTAGGATCGGTTATACCTTGCTCAAGGATTTCCGTCCCATTAGCCTAACATCTTCCCTACTAAAAACAGTGGAAAGACTTGTGGATGGATATATCCGCGATTAGGTCTTGTCAAGGAGGCCATTCCACGAGAAGCAACACGATTATGGGGCTGGTCGCTCAGCGGAGACGGCCCTAAGCGGAGCAGTATACCAAATTGAAAGACAGCTGAAAGAGAAAGGACTCGCGATTGGAACCTTTATGGACATCAAAGGAGCCTTTAAAAACACATCTGGAGAGGTGATCAGGGCGGCCATGGTCAGACATGGTGTGCCTACTGTAGTCGTGAAATGGACGTGCCACATGTTGGCCAATAGGAATCCAACTACGACTAAGGGTGATACCACTTCATGTGGAACTGTTGACACGGGATGTCCACAGGAAGGAGTTTCATCGCTCTTGCTGTAGTTCCTAGTTATCCCACGCGGCCAGCATCTGGACGCGCTCTCCGGAGTAATGCAGCAAGCACTGATGAGTGGATTCATGGTGTAAGAAAACTGGACTATCGGTCAATTCGAGTAAGACAGACGTGGTTTTTTCACCAGAAGGTATAAGTGGGGAACCAAGAGTACACTGAAACTTGGAGGAAAACAACTGCAAACCAAAAAAAGAGCTGAATACCTAGGAATAATTCTGGATAAGAAGCTGTTATGGAACAAGCACCTGGAAAAAAAGTGCAAGAAGCTAGTAGCTACTATATGGCTTTGTAGGAAAGCCATGAGGAAAAGCTGGGGCTTGAAGCCGGAGACACTCATGTGGATTTACACAGCGATCTTGCAACCAAGGCTAACCTATACGTGAATGGTCTGGCGGAGCAGGGTCGAGCTGTCCACTGTGAAGTCTCGACTAAAAAGGATCAGGGGACTGACTTTAAGAGGCCTCGCTGGTGCCATGAAGTCGTCACCCACGATGGCACTGAAGGCACTGATAGGGTTGGAGCCCCTTCTTTTCACAATCAAGGCCGTGGCTGCAAAGGCGGCCTGGAGACTAAATTTGGTGAAGGACAGAAGGATTTCGACAGCAGTGAAGATGCCGGTTGACATCGCGAGGAGGCCGACCCTGAACATGCTCAGGGACAAAATAGCTACTCGCTATCTCTTCGGCAAGAAGTATCGAGTCAGCCTATCCACGTAGGAGAAATGGGTTAACGGCAACGCACACCTGCCCAGTGATGGAGACAACTGGTTTACAGATAGCTCCAGGAACGAGGAGAATGCATGAGATGGTGTATATCGTAGAGGGAATGGAATGGGCTTCACAATCGAGTTGGGGTCCGACGCCACAGTTCTACAATCTGAGATCATGGCATACTCCAGTGCGCCTACAAGGCAAAGCAGTATGACAACAAAATAAACATTCGTATCTGCTCAAACAGCAGGGCTGGCATACTGGCCTTGAATGGAACAACGACCACGGCGCTTTTAGTATGGAAGTGCTTTGAGGCATTTAATATGCCAGCGACAGAAAACCAAGTTACTCTGCTATGGGTCCCTGAACGCAACGGTATCAAGGGCTAGGAGATATCGGATAGGCTCGGGAGAAAAGAGATCAAAGTCCTAACAGAAATGTTTATAGGACGTGGGAACCTCGGATATCACAGATATAAAATAGGGCTTGCGGCAAGTCCCCTCTGTCTGTTGTGCGGAATGAATGATGAGACAGCTACTCCCATCCTTTGACACTACTCTGCGATTGCGGGGAAACGTCTAACACTCACTGGCAGTTACTGCGTCCGTGAGTCAGAGATATCAGCCAACAGCGTGTCTGCGGTCCTCTCCTTATGGAGAGGGATTTGGGATCACGCTTAGGCTCACAAGAGGACGCAACGGGATTATCCAAGCGTCAGGGGCTGTTACGGTCTCAACCCAACTGATAATAATAATAATAATAATAATAAACTTTGGGAGACTTTTAAAATGTTATCGAGACTACTTATTTTTATATTTAAAATCGCTGGTGAGAAAATCTATAACATTGAGTTCGTTATACCTGCACAAAATAAACTTTCAAAATTATGCCTTTCTGAATAATAATGAATAATTTATCATTTGAAAAATTTCACATTTTCATTCAAATCAACACATTTTATAACTAGTAAGATATGGCATATCTGTATTATTGATATCATTTTACATTAAGAAACTTAGATCATTTTGTGACTATCAATAGGATTCAGATAAAAATTTCATCAAATCTGACGTCAGCATAATTTTATTGTATGTGTACACCATACTTTGACAATGATTAACCTCTCATCTGATTCTTATCATCAGAAATAGTCTTATATATCTTAAAGACAATATTTATGATAAACCACAACAATAGGCTCAGTTTACGATGATCGTGTTACTGTTGCTAAGATGGTTTAGAAACAGTAGATAAGATCTACAAAATTTATTTCCCTACACATCACATGAGATCCCACTAAATATCTTTATATCCCTTTCCACTTTATAAATTTCACATATAAAAATCGCAGTTTTTCCTAAAGCGCAAAAGATTACATACATGGCAAAATGAGTTTTAATTAAATTTGTAAACAATTTTACCTCCTTGAAACAATTTTAATGAAATTTAATTATCGCAGTAAAACAAACTTAATGCCTTAAATTTAAGAGATAACGGCTATAGTGTTGATAATATAAGCGAACGTAGTGGTAGAATACTCATTAGTTACATTGTTAATAAAATTCGTCATTATTACAATCATCAGTTTTTTCTCTCATTAGAAAATATGAGAATTGTCTGGAGTCTCGTCTTATTCTTGACCATAATGCTTGATTCTATTGGTGAGTATAATAATATAATAGATCTATAGTTTTGAGTAAATATTTTTGAACATTACGCACACCAAAATGTTTGCAATTTAATATGCCGAAGTTTAAAAGATCACAATATTATTTAACAATCACTAAAATCCAGCCTAGCATATTTAACAAACCCTTTTCCAGCTACCTCTAATTGGAAACGACAACAAATTAACAAATTGGAAATATTACTTAATTAACCATCCGAAGACTCTAGAAGATATTTCCATTTCCATAATAATAATAATTAACAATTCCAAAAAATACCACTCCTGGCACAATCAGCTAACACTATCTAAGCCGCCTTGAACTTAAAACGCCAGACACATTTTAATTTGAGAATAGTAATACCAGCGACCTTCTAAATACGCTAGCGGTGGATTTTGAAGGTGACTTGTATGATAAATCTTAACTTAAAAATGTTATGGCTGTTTGACGCACATACTGGATACTATACTAATATGTCTCGTTCTATAACTCTGAAGGTGACTTCACTTGGAATTCCACCTATTGTTTCACCTATAACTTCTACGTTAATTTATTTAATTGACCACCCGAATTTCACGTGGAATTTTTTCCGTTAGGCAAGATAGCCTCAATTTTTATTCATGACAAATAGAATTCAATAAAAACGTGGCCAACAGTTGACAACTGTGTTGAAAACTACAGTTGACAATCAAAACCAGATTCACAACTAATGGCATACCAACATACAATTCTGTGTTTTGAGATAAATGTAATCCTCTGTTCCTTGTTGCAGAATTGAGTTTAGAGTTTGAGTGCATTCCTAATGGCGAGCCTCTTCCTAGTGTTCCTAGTCACGGACCTCTCTCTTCTTCTTTCCCTGAAAGACCTCATTCTTCTGCAGGGTCTTGATCACCTGCCGAAAGTTCTCTTCCTGCCAGGTCTGGGTCTTCTTCTGCCAGGCAAACTGTTTCTCACGTACTTGGATTTGCACTTGAAGAACTTAGATTTGTTCAACTTATTCCCCACAACCATTCGAGCCAGATATTCGAACTTCGAAGATACGTTTTTCCTCCCGATAAACCAATTCGATTGAGAAATAAATTTGGTCAACTTATTCTCGTGCCGACAGAAGAACAAATTGTATTATCAACATCCACTGGTGACGTCTGTGCAATATGGGAAAGAGCAACGGACAGAAGCAATTAATGTTAATTCAGGGTCAAGACGGATGAAAATAAATATAGACAGCGGCGCGGTTAAAGAATTGACCCCAGAAAAAATTGCGAAATGTATAGTAGGCGCCAAAAACAGAATCAAGAAGTGTTTCGAAATATTACGTGTACCTGAGGCTTATATATAGGTGTATCAAAATTGAAGGTAAAAACAGTGACAATTGTAACTTTGTGATTTTGAATTCCCTCTTTAGGCTTTCGCTGGACCTGGAAACCAATAAAACCTGATAATAAAGCAAACTTTTTTGAGAACAGAAAAAAACGGAAAATGACAGTGTGTTTCTTTTTGTCTGGGAATTTTATACATTTTTGACGAAAGATCTATCCAATCACTTGAAATATCACAAATCATGTGCCTGGAAAAATTAGGTTTACTAAGACTTCAGGAATTGAAAAAAAACACACACATTATCAGTAATAACCAATGAAAGAAAAAATTTGGAAATAGTAGGGTTGTAGAGAATGTCTTTTACAAAAAATTGAGCCGTCCGTTATTACAGTTCAATTAGTTTTAAAAATGTATAGGAAGCGATAGCAAAATAAAATTCAATTGCGGAAGCAATTATTAAAATACATGTTTTTTGTAAGTCTTATTATATTCTCATTAAAAGCAAAGTTTCTGATTTGAAATGCCATCATCAGTAGTAATATTTGAATTCTGAAAATCATAAAAAAACTATTTTTCCCAATTGAAAAATCTTGTAAGTAATAATGCGGCAAACTTCTAAATTTCGGCGATGCTATTTCGATAGCAAAATTATTGAATAAAAACTCCTCAAATATTTATTCATGCAATTATGAATAAATAAATTAGCAAGCTAACTTTTTTTATTGAAAGATTTAAACGTCTACGGAAAAACTATATAAGAAACAAAAGGAAAAAACGGCCCGGTACAGTTGCAATTTCTTAATCCGAAAAAAATTCGCTTACTAATATATTTATTTGTATCATTTTTTTTAGTTCTAAGTTTTTCGAAGTTGTTTCATTTTAAAATATATTTTTGCACTGAAATAATTTTTCTAGGAAATGCGTAAGACTGGACATTTTTGCAAATTTTGAAGTTTTTAGTTGCTTTAAATGTTCTTGAGTTTAAAATTAGAATGGATTTTTCGACATTTTAAGTTCTTGAAGCAAATGATTTTTTTAAACATATATTTTACGTTTACATGATTTTGTTTGGATACATCTTCTGTCTATTTGCGTCATTTTTAAGAAGGCAATAATGTATATATTTTTGAAGTGATTGAGAACTTTACCTTTCCGATGACATTAAGGAATTTTACACTTACTCGAAATTCACTGGAAAATTTGAAAAATGTTCGAATAGGCAAACTAGTGAAGATTTTTTTTTAATCAAAAATTCTAATTTATTTCCACAAGTACGCTAGATACAAAAGTACGGTATACAACGAAGTTGCATAATATGTAACTAATGAAAAATTAAAAATCAGTTGATTTTTCAAAACATTTGTATTATGAGTACATTGATAGGATTTTTTTGGTAATTATATCAATATGAGTATTTTTTTCCATGTATTCAAATTATGTATTTATATTTGGTTTGAAATTTCATTTCCTATACTAAAATCAGGAAGAATATTTGATTTTGAATGAAATTTCCGATAAGTAAAAGTTTTAATTTTCGACAAAAATCGTGAAGAATAATTGATTGATTACATTCAAATTTTACTTTAAATTTAATTCTGAGTATCAAAATTAGGAAGAATATTTGATTTTATTTGAAATGATAATGGTAATGATAATCCATACATTATTAAAACTTCTCCGCAAATTTATGAAATTTATGTTAATTCTTCTATCTTGACAGAAAATTAATCTTTCTTGTCGAAAATTGCTCTTTTTCGTTAGAAATTCGTTTTTCCTTCGGTTCAAAGTTATATTTTTCATCAGAGGTTCATCTCAAATTTTAGCCATTCTATTTTTGCTTGAAGCTTGATCCTGTATATTGTATAAGTTGAAAATTCAACTATTTGTTAGAAAATTCTTGTATTTTGCTGAAAAGTCGACTTTTTGGTTGAGAATTCAACTATCTTGTTGAAAATTCATCTTTCTCAATTGAAAATGATCTTTTTTATAAATCGTTCATCTTTTCCAGTTCAAAAGACCACTTTTTTCATGAAAATTCGATTTTTCAGCTCAAACACTTTACTCTCTTGTTGAAAATTGACCATAAATGAACTTTTTGTATAAAAATTCAAGTGTCTTAAAATTTTTTTTTTTAATTTGCCTAGAAAATTCAAATATTTGATTGAATGTTAATCCTCTTCGTGTAAAATTTCAAGAATTTGATAGAGAATGCATGTTTGCTAATAATTCAACGATTTCATTAAAAATCTAATCATTATTTTTTGAAAATTTAACTGATTGTTAAAGTCATCATTTTTGGTCAAAAATTTAACTATATTTTTAGAAATTCACCCTCTTTGATTACAGAGATGATTCTGAAAGAAAATTGCACGTTTTTGCATTCTGAAAATGGTGTATGTAGTGTCGATAAGCGAAAAGTTGCGCTTGAATTTTTAAACAACTATCTTTTCGGAAAATACGAAGGACTATCCAATTATCTAAGCGCCCGCACTTACAGCAGGAGACCTTTCCTGTGCTACTGCTACTCCTACAAATACCTCTTTCTATCATACTCACTCCTATTTTCGGTGTCGTTCCGTCAATAATCGAAAAGCCCTTTGTATCTTCCCAGAGAGAAAATAGTTTTTCCAAACATTTGTACGAAACTTTTTGCTCATTGACACTACACACAATTTTCAGAACCCAAGATGTGCAATATGCTAAAAGAATTATCTCCGTACGTTCTTTAATTTTGGAGATGAGACTTCACTACTTTTTTGTTAATAATTTAATAACAAATTATTATTCCTGACTTCAAAATGTAGCATTGTGCACAGAAAGGATCAAAGAAATTCATATAATATTTCAGATTTTTTGTAACTTATTTTTCGGGACTAACAGTCATTCGAAGTTGGATATTCAAAAATTATTTTCAGATAATGGTACATTTTCACATTTCACTCGCCAGGAAATAATCGCTCATCAACTGAAAATATCAAAACTCTGTAACAGAATAGGCAAAACCTTCATCTGTAACATGTATTTTCTCCCATATTTTCATAATTTTTTTCTTCTGAGATTTTCACTGTGATCTGTATGAAAATCGAGGTATCTAAATTTTCTGGACGGATAGTAGCAGATTTCATAAACCCTATCTTAACTGCCTTCGACTAAAACAGCCAAAAATGTCTAAATTCAAAATAATCATACCAATCACCTTTCAAAGAAGCTATTATATATTCATATCACCACAGTAATATTTAACAACCCCAGCTGCATTCAACTAAAAATACCCTCAAATTTAAGAATTGGAAATATTACTTCATTTACCATATCAAGTCTCAGGGCCTCAGACTCAGGTGCCTTGAACTAAAAATGCCAAAAAAATTCAATTCGAAAATAATCACATCTTGCTGAATATTATCTTCGGGAGATATAACTTGATGTATTTTCAAAGTCACTTGTATCACAAAAAATTTCAAAACTTCCAGCCAAGCAGTTGATTTGTCAAAAAAAATATGAATTCTAAAAAAAGTGTAATATGAAACAAGCAAGATTTAAGCTTGGCAAAAAAATCGTTCGCAAGTCTGAACGCGCCTACGGCGAGCGACTGATGGTTCTCATTCTTATTCGCGCTCGATAACGTATGTACCTCGCGCTACGCGCTCGGTCTCTATATTTCCCCCACATTGTTGCGCAGGTCTTTCAAAACTAAAGGTCAAAGTATCAACAACTGTAATTTGGTCATTGTGAATTCTCTTTTGTTAAATCTCTTTCGGCTGTACCGAACACACTCTCATCACGTGTCTCGTATTTCGCACTCGCTTTTGTCACAAAAGCGAAAGGACATCATAATATTGTCAACATTATGTTCAACTTCACTATAACAAATGTATATTATATTTACGTCTGTACCTCGGCCTGGGGCTGCTTACTCAGAGATTGAAAAATAATGTACACATTTTATTTTTCATGATTACTTTAATATTTGTTTCCTACTTTGCATTGAATTTTATTCTCAGCTATCTTGGAAAATATATCAGTTCAATAAATGTATATTATTACAATTCATAATGTGCGTTGACATTGAAACATACGTAATTTCATTGTCTTCTTCTTATGATTTGAAGAAAGCGTATCCTATTCGAAAAAAATTGTTTATTAAACATTTTATTACAGCTTGTGTCGTTTCTCCATAAATTCAATTTATTTTTAATGCTATTCTTTATAATTGAAATTAAAAATACGTATTACAGTTTATGTTGGTTCTAATCGTAGATATAATTCAGGCGACAAATTTGGTGAAATAAAGTGTTATTGAAGCTTGTGTCCTTTTGAGAAAAGATCATTTTTTTATTTTTAATACATTTTTATAACAAGAGTTTATAACATTTGAAAATATTTTCTGGTTGAATAACTTTCTTTTAATTTTTTTCGTCTCTTGAGTCATTTTTCCAAAACTCTAATATTTTTTATTTTCAATCTTATTTTTTACGATTGGAAGAAAGTCTACTCATCCTATCCAAAAATTACTAATAAAAAATTTGTAGATCCTTTTTGGGCGAACAAGTTTTGTCAATTAATTTATTTTTGTACCTTGTATCGCTTTTCAAAAAATTTAATTTTTTTTATTTTGAATTTTATCTTTCCCGATTAAAACTAAAACACGGCGTCATATCGAAAAATTATTAATGACAAATTTGGATGAGTTTTCAATATTTTTTGGAAGAGAAACTTTTGTCTTTTCACATTTTTCACAGCTTGTTTCGCTTGTCCAAAAAATTAATTTTCAATTTTTAATGTCTTTTCTTACAAATCAAACAAAAACTACTGATCCTATCACAAAATGATTCTCAACAAATTTGAAGCTTATTTTTTGATTAAAAACTTTTTCATATTCATTTTTTCCGTACCTTGCATATTTTGACCTCAAAAAAATCTTTAAAACAAATTATTTGAACTATTTCAGCCAAAGAAGAATTTATTGCCAAAATTGAAAACAGTAGATTTGCAGAGAATGTTCTCTACGAAAATTTCAGTCATCACTTATTAAAGCTTAAACTATTTCAAAATATTTTAAAGAAGCTATAACAAGATAAAATATAATTACAAATATATTGATAAAATACATGTTTTTTGTAAGTTAAATTTTTTTTGATTATATATAATGCTCCTAATTTGAAATGACATTATTAATAATATTATTTTGATTCTGAAAATCATACAAAAATTATTTGTTTTTAATTGAAAAACATCGTAAATAGTAACGCGGAAAACTTCCAAAATTTGGCGAAGCGTTTTTAGAAGCGGAATTATTGAATAAAAACTCTAAAAATATTGAATTATTGAAAAATTGATAGTTAAATCAGCAAGCCAACTTATTTCAAATTACATAATTACATAATATAAACGTTTACGAAAAAACCACAAAAGAAACAAAAGGAGAAAACGGCCGCGGTATAGTTGCAATTTTTTAATTCGGAAGAATTCGCTTGCTAATATATTTATGATTTTCAGCTCTTTTAGTTTTAAATTTTTTACAATTTTTTATTTTGAAGTATGTTTCTCCGCTTGTATCATTTCAATTGATCAATGCATAAAAATGGCCATTTTTGACATTTTTATTCAATTATTTGTATTTGTATTTTGTATTCATTCATGAAAAGTTTCTACGGCTAGATAGCCCTATAAGAAACAGGTTATGCATGTTACAATTAAAATGTGACGGTGATTGATATAACGATTAAAATAAAAAAAGGTATTTAACAGAAGTAAAGAAATAAACTGAAATACACATAATCAGATGTGGTCTGTTACCAATAATACTGTAATTGTACATATGCAAATATACATGCTTAAGAGTAAATGCATTCATGTGCAAGCTTATAGGTAGTTTAATCGAAGGCGAGCACCACGAATAACGAAAGATCTTTGAATTTTACCCGTGCGATGTGGCTGAATTTTTAGTACTGTTTTCCTTTCACGGATTTCAGAATGTGTTGGTTGATCTTTGTCAATAAAATGGAAGAGATTAAGAAGATACTGCGGAGTTTCATTACTAAATAGGCTATAAAGCAGGTTACCCATAAAAAATTGTCTTCTTTCGGCAACGTTAAGAAGTCCTGCTCTTTCTCTTTACTGGGTAATATGTTTGCTTTTTGGGTGCAAGCATTAACAGTATTTTCGAGCTTCGCATTTAGTTCATCAGTAATATCGTCATAAACAACACAGCCATAGTCAAAGAAAGGAAGCATGAGTCTTTTAACTAGGAGGATACGCGTTGAAGTAGGAAGTGATTATTTATTCCTGTTAAGCTGTTGGAGAACTCTTAAGGTTTTCCTTGAGATATCTGCAACTTGTTCATTCAACGTAAGAGAGCGATTAAGAATATAGCCTACATCTTTCACAGAATCCACAAAGGATATGAGACGTTCATCGATCAAGAGAGGAGGCAAGGTTGCAATTGTTGCAAGTGAAGAAGAGGAAGAAACGATTGAACTTAACTCAAAACAAACACCAATCCAAAAATAAAAAAAAAAGGAAAAGTAAAAGATAGTCGGAAGTCCGAAGATAAGTTGACTCAACGTTACTTTGCCAAATTTTTACAAATAATCAATAATAAAAGATAGCAAGTGATCCGTATAAATAAACAGTAATCAAAATAAATAAAACTTAAATTAGGGTCTACAAAAATACTAGCTCAAGCAAGACCCTAAAAATTGGTAGAGGGGGGTTACGTAACTACAAAAGCTCACATTTGCCAATCAGAACAGATAACAACAATTTAATCAACATCAGTAAAGAAGTTAACAAAGCATATATCATGGTCGACAAGAAAAAAGAACAAAAAACACATGTAAGTTCAAACGCTACTCACAATTCCAAGTTAGAAAACAACAACAATAATAACTCAAGTGAAATATAAAAACAAAACAAATGTATAACGGCGGGACACGTGTGATGATTTCCGTTTAAGAAGTAGGCAGGGGAGTTTCTCTATGAAGAACAATAAAAGAGAGTCACTCGAACGAGTACCAAAAAAAAGAAGCTTTAGGACTTCTGAAATAAAACGCGATTATTATTTTGGCATTAAAGCACTGAGAAATAGAAGGGGGAAAAGGTCGAAGCACCCGAAAAAAATCCCTGATATAATTTCAATTTCTATCGTTTAGATATTCAGAATAAAGGGTGGTGGAGGGGATCAGTAATTAAATTACAAACATCGGGCGGGGGGGAGGGTCGGTAATTACGCTATAAATTGGGGATATAAATTAGATATTTCGGCACTAGAAATGAGGGGAAACGAGAATCGGTAAATTAATTACTGCGTTACACTGAATTTAAGGGAAGGGGTTCGGTAATTAAAATATAAATGAGGAATAAAATTAGACATTTCAGCTTCAAAAATGAAGGGGGGGTCTGTTGCTCGGGACCGCGGAATCAAGAAATTATAAAAAGAAAATCAGAGGGACCTTATGCCCTTAAAATTAACATAATCAGCCAACATAATAAATAAACGGGATACATAAAAAATAAAGGAAACTAAAAATAACAAATCATAACGATAATAAAATATAAAATAAAACATGACCAATAAATAAAACACAGCGAATACATAAATCATAAAGAAAATAAAGGAGTGCCGAAATTTAGTACTTCAGGTGAAAATATTAGAGCTTTCACTGAAAATTTTTACTCGAAATGGCCTTTGTGAGTTGCAGAGAATCTGCAACGTCACAAATTTCGAAGTAAGTAATCCTTAATTCTTGTTAGTAATTTTTTCAAGCTTATCTATCTACTCTAGTCTGGCGACGTGGCATTGATTCAAATTATTGATTTAAACTTGTTTTCGAATGCTAACTTTTACTTATAAATTTTTCATTGCACATTAAGAAGTATAATTAATGATTAAGTTTAACCAACATTTTGGATATTATATTAGGTACTCTTACTTGTAGAATGAAGCAGTGTGATGCAGGCAAACAAGAGAATGACCATTTTCATTGTTTCTAGATACGAGTAAAAATGACGGTAGAGGACACAAGTATAATTCTTAATAGGAAAAATTTCGAGAAAGGCAATATAGTTAAAATGGGAAAGAAACTTATCATTTTCAAGAAAATTTCTTTCATCTATCAGGCTTGCGTTTTTAAGCGTCGTTTACTTTACCCACTTGTCGGAAAAGTACTCACTCGACCACTGTGACGTCATCAGTTGAGGAATCGACAACTTCGTCGTCTCCCGAAGAGCTCCACAGCCGCATTTCCATCGCGAATGTTGGATAGAGTATTATGTGAACCTTGTGGAAGACGGCGAATCAAGTCGATGCACAATATACCATTATTTTTAAAGGGATGTAATGAAATGTATAGGGCTGGACGGAAACGGAAGAGATTGAGCCGTTACAAGAAATATAAGGTGGACGTTGAGGGTAGATTAGATGATGTCTGGATGAATAGTGAGAGAAGCAGCGCAAAGTGATAAGTTAAGTACTAGAGCGGTAAAGAGGGCAGGGAAGTTTCAAGAAGAGCTAAGGAAGGGGAATACAAAAAAAGTGTTAGGATTATAAAGAAGAAAGGAGTGGCAAAATATTTGAAAATAGGATGAGGGAGAGCAGATGGAGGAGTGTAGCAAGATTGAGATTAGGAGACGAGGTTGGGGAAGGGATATATCAGAAAAAGAAGAACAGAAAGTGGGCAATCTCTGAATGGCAAGAGGAAACATGGAATGTATGGAAAGGATGTAGGAGATGAATGGAACATAAATGTGACAGGAGCTGCTTAGGAAGGTAAGATTTGTAAGTAAAGGTTTCTTTGTTTCTTCTTGCAGATTTTCGTTTAGAGACTTCAAACCGTGTTAGATCATTCTCATTCTCATTTTTTTTATTATTCAGGTTTATTCAAAATCACCTAGAATCATCGAAAAATCTATTCAGAAATGTATACCTCTAGCGTTCGTAAAATAAAAGCTACATTTTTATACCGCATTGTTTATAGCGTAGGTCACTGTCAAAAAACTTGAAAAACAGATAGCTTCGGAGCCTGAAATAAATAAATAAGAATTTGGATAATCTATAGACTAAAGAATAGTAGTACAAATAAGCATTATGCAGCCAGCGAATGCTCAAGAAACTATCCGTTCACATTTCTCCATTAAATTCACAATTTTTGTACAATTTCTAGTTATGTTTGATGTAAGAAGTTTCGAAGACATAACAAATATTTCGAAAATTGGAAATTTCGGAAAATGTATGCAATATTTTGAAATTTCTTATAAAGTCCTCCAAGTTTCAGTAATCTTTTAGACTGACTCGAGTTTTTTACTAAAATTTCGAAAAATCCCCCGTTTAACTAACAAACTTTCTCGAAACAGAAAAACAACTTAATTGGAGAAAATAAATAGATATAGGTGATTTCTGTTTTGTATTTGGATATGGTTTTCCCCTTCATATTATAATATGTTTGAAAATTCAACTATTTGTGTGAAAATTCGTCTTTTTGAGTTGGAAATTTATCACTTAGTAGAAGTTTCATCTGTTTTTGTTAAAAATGTAACTGTTGAGCGGAAAATTATTCTGTTCAGGTCAAGGATTTAACTACCTTGTCGAAAATTCGCGCTATTGCTCACCAATAGCAGGAATGAAGTTACCTTGCATGTATTGAGGTAATTGATATAAGGCTCCATTAAAAATAATTTTATTCGAGTCAATGTAACGAACGTGCCTGACTGAATGCAAACCATGTCTCACTCTCACCTCTTCAGTCTCTTCTATTCTCTATCATCCCTTCATATCACCAATAGCATGAAGTTACCTTGCAAGTCATTTAGATGCATATAAAGTACAGATATAGGGGTGGGTGATGTAAAAAATATAATACTTAATTGAAATTTCTGTTTCATTAACTATTGATTAAAATTGTAGTGTAAAATGTTATAGTACAACAATTCTTCGAAAAATAATGAAAAAAATTTCAACAACCCGTTAGATCGATTCATGTTACATCGATTTTTTATCTCGATTGTTCTAGTGAATCGATTCACTTGGAGTTGATCTTTAAGATCGATTAGATCTTCGATCGAGTTGAGGGAATTGATATAAGGGTCCATTAAAATCAATTTCATTCGAGTTAATGTAATGAACGTGCCCGACTGGACGCAGGCCTAGCGCTTGGGCTTCTTCGACAGCATTTGGCATGAGTGATGATCTTTCAGCACCAGTTGTAATATCGGCTTCCATTCTAGGCCCACCTGATATTCTAACAACAGCGGTGAATTCTTCAGCAAAACCAGCACCGATACGCTCCAAATAAATACCATCTTCATGACTCCTACGGTTTTCGAGAAGTGCATATAAACGTTGGCCATTACTGAGATCAACAATAGCGTATCCATATTCACCACTGCGTGATGCAATTGTTGGATCAGGTAACAAGTTTCCCAAAAGTAAATGCTCAGCTACATGTCTGCCATTTACCACTCTTTGTATTAAAATCATACTTCGTGGAGGATTAGCATTACTAGGACCGGGATTTCGAATTCCAGTAGGATGAGTATGAGTTCGAATATTTATAGCATTGACTTCTGTAAAAAAGAGATTTATAAAATTTGTTTACACTGGAGAAATAACTGTTAGTCAGAAGATAAGCATTTAGGAAGTAAGATAGAGCATTAGTATTACCAGGACGGGGATTTTGAAATCCATTGGAATGAGTATGATGACCGTTATCCATAGCACCGACATCTATAAAAGAGAGATTTATGAAATTTGTGGACACTGGAAAATAACTGTTAGAATATATTGCACTTCGTGGTTGGACATTTGATTAGGAATACACTTACCGAAACTTCGATTTATGCAGGGGGTCAATTATGTAACCTTCTCACTTTACTTCTACTCTAACCGCATTGAAAAAAAATTGAGGAGCACTATAGATGAACAATTTAGATAATTGTGTGTGTCAGTGAAAGTCAAGTGAAAGTGAAGTGAGAAAGTTATAGAATTCATATAATCGATAAACATGATAAATTTAAATTTTCCTACTTTTTCCTCAATCTTACCTTGTCAATTTCCCTTTTCACTACCCTTACCAGTACTAACCTTCTCACTCGTCACTTAATGAACATATTTATTAAAATTTTCTTAAATTTTTTATTTTATATTGTCCATTCAGAGGTTAAATTTAAGATAAAGGTATATTCATAAACTAAAACATTGCGTTATTTCTCATTTTTTCATTTCCATATGTTACCAGATTTTTCAGATTTAATTTTATAAATTTTATATTGTGCTTTAAGAAGCCCAATTCAAGATTAAGGTTTATGAAGAAACGAAAAAATTAGGTTATTCGTCATTTTCTTTTACAAGGTGAATCTGGCAACGTGGCACTAAATTAAAATATTATTCTAAGAAATTACGTATTCCAAATTTGTAAATGTTATATCGTACACTAATAAATCAGTTTCAAGATTAAGATTCATGAAAGGACTAAAAAATTGCATGAGCCTCCATTTTTAATATCCATATGTTACTGATTTTCAGTCTGGTAACGTGGCACTAAATGGAAATATTGATTAAAAAGATTTTTCAAATGCAAAATTTTGATTTTCAATTTCATATTGTATATTAAAAAGTAAAATTTAAGATTGAGATTAATAACAGTTTTTTATATTATGTTAGGTACACTTACTTGAAAAATCAAGCAAAGCCACGCAGGAAAAAAATAGAATGGCGATCTGCATTGTTTTTAGATACGAGCAGAAAAAACGATAGAGAACTCAAGACTATTCTGGAGAGGAAGAATTTCGTGAGAAGCGGCTGCTTTTATAGATTATTTACAATTGGGTGGAGGGACAAAGATTCTCGATATCAAAATTTTTCTTATCTGCTGGTACCAACTATGGACCGAGTTGCATCCGCGAGTTTACAGTAGGCCGGCTTAGTATAAGCTAGCTTAAATGATAGCACCCAGATTCGCGTCGGCGCAGAAGCCGCAGGGACTCCACGTGTGTGATAGAGAGCCACTGCCGAAAACGCTTTTGCGCTTACGCGAAACCAAGCCACTCTCGTAGGTGAGCTAGCTTACTTTAGGTGCGCTTAATGTACGCATAATGTGTGAATATATATAACTTTTAGTGCCTGTTATCAGTGCGTTGTTTTCAATATTCTAGCTGTTTGGAATTGACTGATATATTTTAATATGTGCATACAATGTATTTGTTATTAAGAAGGTTTATGAACATTGCGTTTCTGATTAGTAGGTGTGTAACCGTAATGGTGCTAATGTGGTGGCTTGCTTCGTCGGCTAGACAAATCTTCTGTACTGTGCATTTAGTAAATAAAAATGCTTGAATGAGTGATTTCATTTTATGATAGAATACATTTTTATTCCAGAGAATAAAACAATTTTCTTAAAATTTCCAGAAAATTTTAGATGATTTTCATATTGAAAAATGAGTTTGAGGAGAATATTTCAAAAGATGGAAGCAAATTAAATTTTCAGAAGATTTCCAAAATTATCGGAAGCGAATCTGAAAGATTTCAAGGCTATATTGATAATTTTGAAACATTTTTCCACAGAGATTTTTAAAAAATTGTAGGAAAAATTAAAATCATTTCATAAGATATTATTACTTTTTCAAAATATTCAAAAACCGCATACATGTTTAAAAGAGTTCAGAACGTTCAAAATGAAATTTAGATTTTTGAAGATTTGGAACTAAAATCTTCCAAAAATTTTTCAAAATTGTCCAAAGAAAATTTCTAAAAGTTTAAGGCAATTTTTTGATTATTGGAACATTTTGCAAAATTATTGAAACAATTTGAGTCAGTTTCAAAGATATTCAGAGATGCTTTCGTCATTTCGCTGATAAGGCGCGATTTATTTATTTCGATTAGCCAGAGTCTTTCTACTCTTTAGATTATGTATACAAACTGTTTTGTTTGTCGAAAGCTCGCCAAAGGCAGCGAGAAGTCGTTATTAAGGGAAGGAGATTGAAATGAAGAACTAGTCAATTTAGTCGTAATAAGAATTTTATTATACCCAGAGAGAAAAGACCTTACGGCCAAAACCCGTCGAGAAAGGAACAACAATGTTTTGTTTACAAATGCAGATATAAAATCTTAAGAAAGGGTGAATGGTGTAAGTCATTTAATATTCGTATGTGTGTATGTCTTTCGAATCAAACAATTCGTATCGTTCTTTTCGTTTGTACACGACCCTGGGCCGATCTTACCATCGGACTGTTCTCCTCGTTCGTCAATTCGTATGGCCCTGGGCCAATCTCAATCACCGCACTGATATCCCAGTTCGTCCATTCGTATGGTCCTGGGCCGATCTCAATCACTGCATTGATATCCTCACTCCAAAAAGCGCGCGCACAATACAAAGAAAGGAGGGCCTGAAAAGGTCACGAGGATGTATCGATGTGCATCGTCGAAGGTTTTCCGAAGGACTGACTAAATATACGCGTTCCTCTGATGCATAAACTTTCCCCAAAAACAAAAATGAAGCCTTGAACACTTGTCGGAACCCTCAACCCAATCCTTAAGTACAAGTCATAAAATGCGCGTGGACGCTTTCCAAATTCGGTTCTACCGAACACAAACAGCTAGACAAAATGGCTACTCCCTTAGGCCCTAGTTTGAAAATTGCGATTTAATCACAATTTAAAGGCGACATTGAGATCGTATGATATAATATTGATGTAATATCAAAAAGTTGCATTTCAAAGATTTTTAGATCTTGTAACATATTTATTATGTTCTTTGAAATTCAATTATTTTTATACCGAAAATACCAATTTCTATTATAAAAACCGACATAACATAAAAGTGCTAAAAAATTTGTAAATATTTTTTGAAATATAAGTTTTTCTACATCTTGTTTGAATTATAATCATTTTTTTCTGAAAATACCAATTACCGATGTGAAACGCTAACGTAGCACGAATTGTTTAAAAATTATGAATCACCTTTAAAATATAATAATTTTTGAATAAAAATTTCAATTTTTGACAAAAGACACGAACACAATCCAAAATAGTTCAAGCTTGCAAATCTTATTATTTTAAGCACACATCAGTGGATTTAAATCTTATGATTTTTTCGAAAAATACTTGTTTGAAGTTAGACACTTCAACATAACCTAAAGTTGTTGAAAAATTATAAATATTGTTTGAAATTTAAGAATTTTCTATTTCAAAAAACAATACAATTCAAAGAAAAAGACTGAGATAAAATAATAGAAAATTATTCAGAATCGTGAATCTAGTTCGAAATCTGATGATTTTTGTTTTAAAACACCAATTTTTGTTGCAAAAAGAAAGAGGCTATTCCCCCCGTCTCTTACTCGTCTAATAAATAGTCAAGGTTTTAGGAATAATGAAGGATGGGAAGCTACGTGGTATAGATAAGATTCCAAATGAGGTATGAAAATATGGGGGAAAAGAACTTGAGGATAATGGATAATGTGCAATATTCTGAGGAGGGGAATGACGAGAGTTATGGAAAGAAAGGGTAGACCGGTAGTAACAACACGCAAAGAGTATGGGCTTGAAGATTATAGGGGAGTGAAGCTTATGTCATTCTTGTATAAGTTATTCACTGTTTTATCGGGAAGGCTAAAGGAAGGAATTAAGAAAGAAGGATAGAGCTACCGAATCAGACAGAGTCTAGGAAAGGAATGGAGATGGACATACTTATGTTCTAAATTGTGTGGTAAATGAAAGCCTTCAAGGTAAGGAAGGAGGAATGAAAGTAATATTTGTGGATTTAAAGGCGGCGTTGGACTCATTGTGCCAAGAATGTTATCGTTCGATAGGATGGTATGACCGGGTAGAATATGGGATGCCTGGATACAAAGAGAGGAGAATGAGCAAAAAAGTGTCTTCAGGAGATAGAAGAAAGGTACGAGGGATGATAGAGAAATCCAAATATAATAAATGGTATGCGAGTATAAAAAAGAAAAGAGATTTAGATTAGGAAATGAGGTGGGGGAAGGGATCTATTAAGAAAAGAAGGCGAACAGAAAGTGTGGAATTTGTGAATGGGGAGTATAGCAAGGATATAGGAGAGGAATTGAAGATGAAGGAAGCTGGTAAGAGAATGTGGTAGAGAGTTTAGGGGAGGATGGTATAGCTGAGAAGTGGACAGAAGAATTGGATAGTGCTAGGGGAGAGAATGAGATAGAATCAGAGAGTGAATGTGATGAAATGCTAGGGTTAAGGTAGAAGAGAAGCTAAAGAAAGAGGAAACAAAACTGTGCATTCTTATTCTACTCATTCTACTTTTGAGAATCGGCGTATTTCTGTGGTGTCCTTGGTGTTCCTAGTTTCGAAACTTCTCATTTTTTTGACAAATATCATTCTCATGAAAGCTCTCTTCCTCCTCCTTGTGCCAGGTCCACATCTTCTCCTGCTGGGGACCATTCTTTACGCATATTTGAATATAAATGTGAAGAGCTTAGAATTATCAGGCTTATTCCCCACATGAATTCGTACCGACTATTCGAAATTCGAAGATACACCTTTCCTCGTGATTAACCAATATTTTAATTGAGCGACAAAAATACCTGTAAGACCATGCGAGCCAAAGAAGAAAGTGTATTATTAACGCTCAGTGGTGACGTATTTGCAATAGCGGGGTAATGAACATCATTGTGGAATATATGGTGTGAGCGATCAATCTGAAAAATGAATAAAAATAAACATAGAAAGCGGCGTGAAAGATATGATTAGAGAAGAAATCTCAGAATCCCCCTTGGTAGGAAAGCCTCTACTAATCTTAATGTTATTTGCAATAGTAAATATAAACTACATTGGACACCATTTATTAATATTTTTTTATTCAATTCAATACTAAAATATAATGTTGTTTGTGATCCGAAGTAGGATCAAGATTTTTTAAGTCACCAATAAATACAATAAAAAGTTTGTGTATTATCGTATTCAAAGCTTCTCTGTAACCAATGCCCCAGTCTCGTCTACTGAGAATTCACGGAGAAAAATGAGTCTGTTAATGTAACAGGATTTTCAGATAAATAGGGCTCACCCAATTTTCTGGAGAGTTTACAGAATTTTCAGTAACTTCATAAATCTTCGTATACTTTTTGTAAAATGTACAGACTTTTTTATCAGATTTTACAGTCCGAAGATGTTGACGTGACAGAAAACTTCAGTACACATTTAAAAGAAAGTGTGTATAAAATTATGAAAAATTCTGTAAAATCTACAGAAAATTTGGTGAGATTCACAGAAAAACTATGCTGTCCCAATTTTATCGGGAAATTCTGTAAAATTTAAAGAATATTTTGTCTTGTGTGTTTGAAACATTACAGAAGTGACATAACTAATTTTGTTAATTAATTAAACGTAAAATTTGCATGTAATTAGTTGTAGAAAGGATCGACCAGATCTTTGATCTTGTTGAGAGAATTGATATAAGGGTCCATCAACATCAATTTGATCCGACTTTATGTAACGAACGTGACCGACTGGATGCAAACCTAGTAAATATGCTCCTTCGCCAGCTTGTCGGTAGAATGATGATCTTGCACTGCCAGTCGTAAGATCGGCTTTGATTGGAGGCCTGCCTTCCCTTACTACAACAGCGGTAAATTCTTGAGCAACACCAGTATGCTCGATGTCAATATTATTCTCATGAATTAAAGATGGCTCGAGACATGCATATAAACGTTGGCCATTACTAAGATCAACAATAGCGTGTCCATATTCACCATTGCATGATGCATTAGCATCACTAGGACGGGGATTTTGAAATCCAGTACGATGAATACTGATAGATAAACAATTGAAACAATTGAATGTGTCAGTGAAAGTGACAATAATGATAAATGTCAATTTCTCTACTTTTTCCCCACACTTTCCTTCCTATTCTTCCCTTCCACTACCCTTACCCAAGTTCACACCTATATGTCCCATAACCGATTTCTCTCCTATTAACCCTCAACACCTTTTTCTAAAGGTGAGTTCAGCTAGCACCTCCACAACGGAAGTTGAATATTTTTTATGCCATGATTTTGGGCCTTTTTGGGTTTTTTTCTGGGCACTGATGCTGATTTATGGGCTCTTCTAGTTTTCTCGAAAAACCGACATTTGGGTGAATGTGCTGGCCACCAATACCTCCACTAGTAGCATTTGAACTCAGTGATAAAAACAAACAAAATTGGCAAAAAACAGCCCATAATGCTAACACCTACACCTAATTGAAAATATAGGTAATAAACAAAACCGAAAAAATATAAATCAAAAGCCAATGATTTTGCAGTGTTTACAAAACACTGCCGCAAAATTTACAGATGAGAAAAATCATACTACTCACTTTGGCGAAACTCTAAACTATACATGCAACGTCACAGTAATGAAAAAAAAAAAAAAAAAAAAACCCTGACGAATTTAACTAAACCCTGCTCGGCTTCCTCCAATTAACAAATCCATTAACAGTTCAATTAGGAATAATTATCACAAACACTTTCCCAAAACCACGTGTCAGCTGCCTACAAATGAAACCGCAAAAAAAATTACAAAAATATTAATAATCACCCCAGACAATTTTCCAAGACACTAGTTAGTATATCTACCCCCACAGTAATATTGAAAAACCCCTAGGCACTACCCCTATCACATTTAACGAACCAAGTCTCACCTTCCGCCAACAACTTCAAAGACTCTAGTTAATAAATCTATCTCCTCAGTAATATTCCACATCGTCTATGAAATACCCTTATCACATTTAACGAACCAAGTCTCAATAATGATCAGGAATCACGAGATGATTGGCAAAGGAGTTTTCCTTTACAAAACCGAGGAGCAGGCGGCTGAGTCCCTTGGCCTGAATTTTAGCATCAGAAGTGAGGAAATTGCATTACTCCATCTAGATGCTTCCCATCTGAAAGCCGAAGTAAAGAGAGCAGAATTTGGAAAATTCCACCAACAGCTACTCGAAAAGAAAATGCACGGAAATTTTCACAGGAATGTAGAAAAACAGTCCTTTTCGCAGGAGCAAACTTTTGCTTTTCTCAGATCATCAGGGCTTAACGCAGGTACAGAAGGTTTCATTTTCGCATGCCAGGGCAGTGTCATATCAACCTTGGTATACCGTGAGAGTATTTTATGTCAAGAAGTTCCCAACGATAGGTGCAGAGCGTGCTAATCACACGCAGAGTACTCGATCACATACTATCTGGGTGTCCCACCCACGCGGGAACAACGTATCTCTACAGACATAATGTAGCCGATCGCTCCAAAAGAGATAGAGTCAATTGTCCAAAACGAGAAGTGCCAAATTTCTGGAACTACGATTTTTGGACAGCCATCTCCCTTGCTCACTCGAGGCCTGACATTGTTATCCAAGGCTTCGGGAAACGAACCATATTCGTGATCGAATTCTCGGCACCAGCCGACTACAACATCACTGCCAAGGAGAAGGAAAAGGAGGAGATGTATCAAGACCTTAAAAGGGAGTTGCAACCACTGTACCAAAAATATTCGGTTCAAGTAATTGTCCTTGTCATAGATGCTCTCGGAGGTGCAAAACTATCACTGGTTCGTAACCTTAAAGCCATACTTACGTGCCAAAAATATGCCAAGGCATTTGCGAGATGGGTGCAGGAAGCTATCATCCTTGGGTGGCTTCGTGTCCTCAAGACACATGAGGGTTACCAGTAGGACCCTGCGGTGGTTGTTTAACCTTGTTATTAATTACATATGTCAACTGGAGTCTTGGAAAATTATCTGGGGTGATTCTTTGAATGAAAATTTTTTTTGCTGGTTTTACTTGATGGAAGGTGAGACTTGGTTCGTTATATGTGATAAGATTATTTCATAGGGGTTGTGGAATATTAATGTCGAGATTAATATATTGACTACAAACTTGGAACGTTGTTTGGGGTCATTATTTTCATTTTGAAATTTGTTTGGAGGTTGTGGTTGTAGGCATCTGAGACTTGGTTGGTTAAGTGTGATAGGGGCAGTTACTAGGTATTGTGGGATATTACTGCGGAAATACATATATATATATATTTTTTTTTTTTGTTTGAGAATTTTTTTACTGTTTCAATTGATGGAAGGTGAGACTTGGTTCGTTAAATGTGATATGGGTAGTTCCTATGGGTTTTAAAGTATTACTGTGGGGTAGATGACTAGAGTCTTGGAAAGTTGTCTGTGGTGATTATTTTTAATTTGAAGTGTTTTGTGAACTCCGAAAAATCATAGCCTTTTGATTTATGATTTTTTGGATTTGTTCAATATCTATATTTTCAATTAGGGGTAGGCGTTAGTGTTATGGTTCGTTTTAGGACAATTTAGTGTGACATTTTCAGTGCGCTTAAAACCAGCTCAGACCTTCAGCATATGTCAAGAAGCTCAAAATTCTGGCGCTGTTGGCTTTTCTAATTTTATTTATTTTATTTAGAAAAATAAAAGAGCCCGAAAATCGACATCGGCGCCCAAATAAAAAAAGGAGAAAGAAGCCCAAAATTATGGCATAAAGAAAATATTTGAATTCCATTGTTGACGTGTTAGAGGAACGCACCTTTGTCTATGGAATAAAAAAATTCTACGAAATGAAGGAATTCAATGAATTCTACAAATTAGTGGAATTAAAGGAAATGATTCAAACTTTTTTTTGCATATTTTTAGGGGGGGGGGCGATGGTAAATATTTGTAAATCCTAAATTCTAGATTAAGATTTACTAAAAAGCTAAACAATTGCGTAAGCCTCCATTTCTTAGTTTCCATATGTTACAAGTTTTCAATCTGGCAACGTGCCACTCAATGAAAATATTGATCTAAACATTTTTCATTTTTTTATCTTTAATTTTATATTGTATATTCAGAAGTCAAACTTAAGCTAAAGAGTTATTATTAAAGTCATAAATTGCGTTAGGCGTTATGTTATTTCCAGATGTTGCCAAATTTGAGTCTGGCAACCAGGCACTGAATTGAAATATTAATTTAAAGAAATGTTGTATTCCAAATGTGCAACTTTTATATTGTACACTTAGAAGTCAATTATTACTTGAAAAATTAAGCAAAGCCACGCGAGCTAATAAAAGAATCACTATCTCCATTGTTTTTGGATACGCGCAAATATAACGATAGAGAACTCTAGACTAATTCTAGAGAGAAAGAATTCCGTGAAAAGGGACTGAATCAATCAATTATTTACAATTGAGTGTTAGGACAAAGATTCGTGATATCTAAATTTTTCATATCTGGTGGATCTACTACGTTAATAAATTAAATTGATTATATAGAATGGTTTTTGACATCGATTTTTTACTTTTTAAATTCTGTTACCAATTGCAGGGGTGCCTTCACACCCACCATGAGACGTTGGAAACGGGGTAGGGGAGAGACCTGCATTATTCGATTATTCAGTTTAACAAAAAAATCGGCATCTCTAATACTATTGGAGACACCAATTTAGAAATAATGAAGTAAATATTTTGAACATAAAAAACCAATATATATTGAAAACTAATCGAAATATCGATTTAAAACTATTAGATACGTGTTTCTCGTAAAAAATCCTGGAGAAATCTACTTTTAAACTTTGTCGTCACAGATATTGCAATCTCCCCATTATTATTACTAGTGGATCCATTAAAAATGTTTAATAATCATTTAGTTGAACGGACATAAAGTAAATTGTAAAGGTAATTAAGTATCTTTTGTGACAAACAAATTAGATAACACTAAGGGAATGATGTGAAGCTATGCGTTATCTCTTCTACAAAGTTGATATAAGCACCGACGTTATCATATCGACCTATTTTAAAATCGAATGCCCGAAATCAATAAAAATTTGGTCCTTTCTTAAAAAATCGTCAAGAAATCGACTTGTAGGTTTCAAGAATTAATGATTCAATGAAAGAATTTGGGAAACTTATAAAATACTGAATATATCAAAAACTTTTCACAAGCCCTAGACATATTTTAATCTAAATCGAAGACCCTTGACCTGAATTTTAACACTAGAAGTGAGGAGAGTGCATTACCCATCTGGATGCCTTACTTATAATAACCGAAGTAAAGAAAGCAGAGGTTTAAAAATTCCGCCAATAGCTACTTGACGAGAAAATGCACGGAAGCTTTCATATAAATGTACAAAATCAGTCCTTGACGAAGGAGCAAACGTTTGCTTTCCTCAGATCAGCAGGACTTGATTAACGTCCAGAGGGTTTTATTTTTGCATGCGATTTTCGGACAGCAGTCTCCATTGTACACTCGAGGACTCTTATTGTCGAGTGCGCGACAGAAACAACTGTCAAAAATATAAAGTTCCAGTGTATGCCGCACTTGGCATTTTCGAAAATTAACTCTATTTCCCTGAGAGCGTTTGGCGGAATGGTACCAGGACTAATGCCGTAAGAGTGACAGAAATGGTGATTAAGCACGCTCTCAGCGCATGACTCGCTCTGCAGCTATCATCGGGAATGTCTTAGCTTAAAATGTGGTAACGGTATGCTTAAATTGAAATTACACCATTTTGACACGCGAAATGAAAGTCTCTATGCCCGACTTTAATCTGGTTGATTTGAAGAAAGCGAACGTTAGCTCATATGACATCGACTGATCCTTAACATTTCTGTGGAAGATGCCGTGAATCCACTTATCGAGGAGCTGTTCACGGAAGTTTTTTTCCTGTGCTTTCTTGATCTGGTCAATGCCAAGTATTTCAGTAGCCTTGTCCGCCGCTTTTTACAGAAACGCTCCTTTGCCCACCTCTTCCTGTTTCCTGACCATTTTAAGAAGCGGGTCTTGTCCATTTTCGACAATATGTGCTGTACTCATAATAATCCTGTTTTTAAGATATTAAAGACTGAGTATTCCGCGAACAGCTTGACAGCGTGTGATGTAAAGTCGCGGAACAGACAACTCAAGGTGCATGCTTTTTTTCATGTGCATAACTTTTCATGACACGATATCGAGGGATCTGAGCTTGTTCTTCGCCCATGGAGCCACACCAAATTAATATAATAATACCGGGGATGCAAGCATGTTCGCTGCAGGTAATTTTTCCTCGCCGATGTATGTATAGGTTTCTTCAGCGCGAAGGTGTCGTATAGCGCTTCTATCGACGAGATAATGGTCTTTGGGGATGCCGTTAAGTTTTCTTCGCATCAAATTAACCTTGGTGCATTTTTCTAACCCAAAATCCATTCTGATCTCTTGAGTGTACTCTTCAACAATCTTTAGAGCTAGATTTACATGCTATTTATCTTCAACATAGATTTTTAGATCATCCATGTAAAATACATGGGACACCTTATGATTTCAATTTCCAGTTTTGCCGCAGAAGTACTCTTGAAAATGGCAAAGTGCAAGAGATAGTGGCAATAATGTGAGGCAACAGAGGTGAGGGCTCATGGTGTCACTCTGAGAGACACTTCTGTAAAAGGTGACGTTATTAGTTGTCATACAATGTTTTTCAGATGAAATAGTCAATCTGGTTTCAAAAAACGGCATCAATCTCTCTATACATCTTATGATGTGTGGATGAACCTTTGAGTCAATCCAGGCAATTGCTATCAATTGCCTGGATTGACTCACAACTACCCATGACCAGGTTCTCCCGATATCCTTCTACGCCTTTCTTTTAGCCGCATTGTTCATACATATCTCGCCACACAGATCCGGTTCTCTGAACAATCCTATCATTTAGGATAGCTGTGAAGGTATTATACTGCAAGTTCAGACAGTTATTGGCCTGTAAATATTTGGGTCAGATAATTTGCCCATCTTCGGGAGGAGCACTGTTCGTCCTTCCACCAACCACTCCAGAATAGGCTCTTCCGTCTTTAGATACGAGGTGAAAATGCAGGCCAGATGCTAGTGGGTTAGTGTCTTGATTACATCTGGTACCGAAGCGGAATAGTTCTGCATGTCTTTTAAAACTTTTTCCATCTCCTCAGTAGTCACAGGTGGGCATTCCTTTCAGGTGTTATGAGTGCGCTGCACAGCTCCTTGAAGCTATTGATGTTCCCACACATCACTACTTTCCAACCGAGCAATTCACGCCTACCCCGAAAGGGAAACGGCTTAATGATATAATAATAATGGTATGTCTAAAATAGCCGTTTCGTATGGTTGTAGTTGAGCGAGCAATACAATATAGTTGGCATAATCGCAGATTATGCGTGTACCGTCTAATTATTTCTCTCTGTGTACGAGTAAACATTTGTATGATCCTAAGATGCGATATATTGTTCAGAATAAGCATGTGAAAAATTTGAAAAAATATTAATTGATTGAAAGAAGCAAGTCCTTGGTTCAAAGAAACGCATTTTCTTGGATCCAGTAATTTTTTGTTTCTGTGCACTCGGTGAAATAAGGGTAACAACATCGACCTCGCGAAGATTATATTATATATGTCTACGGGAGTCTAGTTGTGATCCTTTTTTGGATTCGCTGACGGGAGAGGCCACTGTTTCACATCGTTCCCATAATTCTGTCGTTTATATATTTAAACACTTCAGAAAACACTCTGTTTTGTGAAAAAATGTCCTCTAAAAATGAAAGGAAAATTTGTATAAAAGTACGAAAAGGAAGTATGTGCACTAGGGTGGTCCAAAAATGCATTGCAAATTTTTTTTCACTCTAGAGGGCAAGACACCCCCCCCCTCCCCAGTTTCCATTTCCGGTGAAAGAAAATCCGTATTTTTTTTCGAAATCTAAATATTAACACGTGCCACCGAGCACTTTAAAATTCCATTTAATTAAATGGGGAAATTTTGGATTTTCGAAAAATTGAACTCATACTTCAGGGTTTGATCGAAACGAGCCAAGTTTTTTAGGGATTGAAGAGGAGTGGCTACGAAATAAAACCATACTAATAACTTTTATTTTTAACCCACCCTTACCCTTATTCATACTGAAGTATGAGTTCAATTTTTCGAAAATCCAAAATTTTCCCATGTTAATTAAATGGTATTTTGAAGTGCCCGGTAGCACGTGTTAATATTTGAATTTCGAAACAAAAAATTACGGATTTTCTTTCTCCGGAAATGGAAAGCTTGGGGGGGGGGGATTTGCCCTGTAGCTCGAAACGCGTTTTTTGAACCGCTCTAATGCGCACTGAGCAGTCAGCCAGTAAATATTTTACAAGTTTAACTCGAAGCAAAATCAAGCGAGGAGTTTGCAGCTGCACGTAAACATCACGCATTTCGCGAATTAAGCTCAGACGACTTGAACATAAAATTAAATTCGTATTGAAGAAAATGAGCATTATAATGCCGCACATGGTGCCTTCACATCAAAAATATTTTAAAAAATTACTTTTTACGCGAATGTTTGATGTTACTCACTTCTACAAACGAACACTGACGTGGTCACGGAAACGCGTAATCACTATGTTTACTATACCGATTATACTGCGCGTGTAGCTACTTACGATTAGATTCACTGGAAGCAGTTAACGAGGCATATTGTACATGTGATCGAAATAATGTATCTCCCTCAGAGAGAACTTCTTTAAGCTTGGCTGAAAGCTCATGAAATTTGAGTAAATAATGCATGAAATCAACTTAAATCCCATGGTTTCAAATTTTTATGAAGAACTAGTGAATTTTTGACAATGTTCAGGGATTTAAATCTTAAAAAACGAATCACTGATTTTCAGTGATGTTCGAATTAATTTTTCTTCAATCCAGTAAAGTTTTGATGATTTTAACCAAAAACAATCATGAGCATTTTAAATATTCTTTTTCTTTTACGTTGTTTAAATTGTTACACATGAAAATCGTTCACATTAAATTCAGTGAAATTTGTTTGAATTTCTATTATAAAAACGTCATGCATTTCGGGCAACTTCATGCGGAAACATAACGTTAACTTCATGCATAGTCCCTAAACCTTATTGGTCAATTCAGCTGGCCATTGATATCTAATGTAAGTCACAGTAGAATTAGCCAATCAGCTGTCGAAAGGAAGATCAGCTGTTAAGACTCGAGAGCAAGATTCGATAAGTGGATAAATAATTGAGGTATGCGCAAATTTAAAAAGATTCAGCATTTTATGCTAAAACATAATAAATTAATGTAATAGTTAAAAAATTTTAATTGCGAAAAGCTTTTTAATGGCATGGATTCAGAAAGATTTAGAAGTCAGCACTAACTATATTTCGACTCGGGGAGGGAATGAAAAAAATTGAAAGGTGGTTTCGCATTCAATCGAACTGAAGTTGGTGTTCATACACGTGTTGATAGGGATTGGAATGACGTCGGATGGAAAAGGATTGAAAGTTGCTCGGGATGAGTCGTATTTATTCGGATTGGACATTGGATTGAGAAGGAATTAAAGTTTGTTTTGGATTTGCGTGGGATTCGTTCCTTCGGACTGGTGTCGGATTCAGTCGGATTCATGCAAAATGAATTTCAAAAGGTCCTACGGATTGAAAACTCTTTCCGGCAGAGCCTCGAATTCATTCGGATTGAAAGTGTTTCAGCACAGAGAAAAATGGATGTTCAAAAATAGATATTCAAAATTTAGAGTCAGTCAGTTCTTCTAGAATCTAGATGGTCGAAAGGGACTTCTATAATTTTTTTGACATAGATAGACTCTCATTTTATGGCCAGCCTGTCTGTTATAAGAATATCAGACTCACTATCAGAATAATCGAGATATCCTTCCGGGATGGTCAATATGATCATCTTGTTTTCACTCATTTCGACCATCCATAGAGGAGCAGATGAACCGTCGCGGAGAGCCAATATTTGCGCGTCAATTATGCGCGTGAGAATTAAAAGGCCGATACCATTTTCGGAGTGAGCGAATGACGTTGAGCTGTTCAGCGTCATATTTTCTGTTTATTGAATTTAAACATATTTTTCATAAGCTTAAACTGCTTTCTGATATTTCGAAAATGCGTGAAGAGTGAAGTGCATAAGAGAGAACATGGTGGAAAGTGAGTGTTTTCTTATGAATTTTCAACGTCAAATTTGATGCTTCCAAGGGGTTAAGGACAAAGGCGTCACTCGAGACTCAGCTATCAATTTGTTCTCACTGTGTCGTTTCTCATTAAAAACGCACTAAAAATGTCATCATTCATTGATGATGCAGAAAGTAATGAGATGTGTGATATCGGTTTATGAATTTACTCCAGCGTTTGAAATCTTACAATTCAGTGCAGTGATGCCATGTCCTTAGCTTCTCGCGTGCTCCCAACAGTATACTGTCAATGTGCAATTGTGCATTGTTTCTGTATAATTCTCTTACAAGAGAGAGACTGGAATATCCCATATATACACTGGATATCACATTTAAGTCCGGTTTCGGGCATGCTTCTAAATGGCCTTGACTTAAAGCGAACACAAAATTTGCTAACTCAGAACGTAAACAGTCAACCCTCTCTCGACCCCGCGGGATCCGCTACCGCTGCGGCAACAAGTCTCGGAACGACTTAAATAGGAGGGACAACTTTTTCGCTGATTGGAGTCGACTATCTAAGAATATAAAATCGACCCTCTATAATTATCAGTTCAGTCCTCTGTGATAATCAGTTCGGCTCTCTGTTATGGTCGAGTTGACGGTACGAGATGATCAAGTCGGCTCTCTAAGATGATCGATTTAAACCTCTCGTTTTAACCCTCTGGAGATAGTCGCTTTAGCCACCTAGAAGGCTGTCCTATAGTTGACCATCAAGTATAGTCAGTCTGAACATCTAGATGGCCACACTTGAAAGGTGAGTTCGGATTAAATTTGGTGTAGTACGGATTGAACACAGTCGAAGTTTGAGAACTTGCTTCGGATTGTTTTGGATTAATTCGGATTGGTTCTGATATGGACAGTTGTAGGTAGCATTTTTTCGAGTTCAATCTTAGGAATCGTTACGTATTTTCTTGGGAGAACAACGCCCAAATAAAATTATTAAAATTTACACATACATAGAATTATTCGACTAACATAACAATAGTGATTTCCAAAAATAATTACAAAATAGAATAGATATAGATTTTCAATGGCGAAGACACGGAAAAACGGTCTCGTTTAAGTGAAATTGATCACCGGACCACCGGAATTTGATACAAAAATGTGATTTTTAGATAAAATAAAATGAGTTGCCACGACAAAGTATCTGCGAGTAAACAGATAGTTTTTACTTTTTCTACTTTTTTTTTCTTATTCCGTGTGTCTTTGCAGTTTACGACTGAAAGTACGAAATTATACGATGGTTCGTGTATTTCGTTCGTAATACAACCGACAATCTTAAAAGTGTGAGTTGAGTCGAACGAACGAACGACTTGATGTTTACGTTTATATCTAAGTAGAGACTACATTATGCCAGTCGACCTGTTGCTACCCCTCCCCCACCCCCTTTTCTGACGGCCCTCACATTTTCCCGGTCACCACGGCTCACCTCCGCACAATTTACGGGAACTCGCGCCTCAGACCGTTCATCGAGGACCTTTTACCTCCCTCTTCCTCTTTTATCACTTCTTCATCCTCTTACCCTTTCTCTCTTTCTCAAGTTTTTACTCGATTTTTAGTTCTTAATCTCTCTCCCACCGCCATTTGAACTCTTCAATCAATACTGCGTCTGCATTTGCTTACAGAGGAGACTGCAAATTCGTTTTTGATGCAATTCTCTTTTTTTTTTTTATCATTATCGAGCATTTTTCATCGTTTACTGTTTTTCTCGAACGGTTGGAAGTTCGAGAGACAAATGAGGCTTTGAGAGAAATGTGCATGCATATAACTACTAGCTGTGAATTCGATCTCGGGTGTTTCCACATTGTTTGTATTTACAATTTTATGGTGCTCATTTGATGATCACTTTGCTTCGTTATTAGGATTATTTAGTAAATATATTTGCTTTCTCATAGAGGAAGTTAAATTAAAAAAATACAAATAGGTCGATCAAAATGTCTCGAATCAAGGAGCCTTTTCTATTCTTGCATTAACTTTGAATTATGTTAATGAAAAAGTTTAACTATAAAAAACCAATTTTTCAAATATTAAAAATGACCATACGTATCTTACTCTTTAGTAAAATTTAATATTATAGGTCGATCAATTCGTCTTGAATCTATGAATCTTTTCTATTCTCGCATAAACTTTAAATTTTGTGAATGAGAATATTTTTACTATAAAAATTGATCAATTGATTCGTCTCTAGTCAATTAATATTTTATGTTGTTGCATCAACTTTGAATTATGTTAATGAAAAAAGTTTTACTAGAAAAAACCCATTTTTTAAATAATATAAAGTGCTAAAAAAAGGTAATAAATATTTTTAGAAATCTTCGGTCACATAAATCTTCGGCAACACATATATCCATACAATTGAGGAACTTTTAATTAAACAAATAAAATTGTTTTCGAAAATATTACCAATACAAAGCTTCCTCTAGCAGCATTTTTCATTCCATGAATTATCAATACATATCAATTAAAAAATCTGCATATAATGTGGTAATAATTATAAGGTTTGTAACTATTTTGTATCATTGTATAGAAATTACAAATTGAAATGATTAATTATACTGAAGTTTGAATATGAAAACGAAAAAATTGAGTTCCTATTTGAGAGGTCTTACTGTTGTTTAAAAAAAGAAAGAAAATTACGTGATATTACTCCGGCAGTAACTGAATAAGTAAGACCCGAAAAAAAGAAAATGCAGCAAAAGTAAGCCTAGCTTTTTTATGTGTTCATAACTCTACCAATTTTCATTCGATTAAAAATTTTTTCGTTTAAAAGTAGATAAACACATCCTTTCAATCAGACATTGTTCATTTTATCACGGTAAAAAATCAGGAAGCTATAATCGAACAAATTTCGAAGTTTCTTATTTGTCCCGATTGTTTCAAATTTAACAGCAATTTAATGACATTTTTTGAAATCCAGTAATTGTAGAATTGGTTGAAATTTGATTGAGTCATTGAACACTATCTTTGTAGCGTTTTTTATACGATTTCATATTTTTACTATTAGAAAGTAGAATTGACACAGCGAACAATAATCGAAAATTTCATATCAGCTTTTGCTGTAGTTGGGAATTCAGCTGCAAAATTAGCTAAAAATTCGATAAATCAGTCAAATTATAACCATAACTATAATCAAAAAGCTCATTACACGCAGAATGAAACACAATTATACTTTCAAGCGAAAAAAAAAAATGGAAATCGAATAAAAAATGGCGAATTTACGAGAAATTTCATATGTGACACTCTTTTTTAATTCTACTAGGACTAGATCTGTACACGGAGAAAAATGGATGTTTAAACGTAGATGTTATAAAGGTAAGATAGTACCGCTTAACATGCTTAACATTCATGGCAAACATTTACTATCCTTTTGAAATGTTAGGCGTAAAAATATTTTTAGGTTAAACTGAAAAATATTCAGATGTTAAACTCGTCCGAGCACATACGCATTGCGCATTGAATATTGTAACACAATTGTAACACAATCTTGTTTCTTTGAAGATTGTTCACAATCTTTCGGATTTGATTAAAATATGATGTTACTTTTTCTGAAAAAAGGCATATCCAAACGATTATTTGTAATAATTAATTGTATATGTCAATAACAATATTTATTTCATGAAATACAAAAAATTACAATTGTGGAACATTTCCAAAGTACGAAATTTAGCTATCGTTAATTAAAATCAATTAACGACTTTTGTATATCTAAGCGAAGCAACAAGGTTCGTAAGTTTGAGGTTATATTAACTCGAATACATCTGATAATATTTTTGTAAATTTAAAATAAAATTAGAGCCCAAGTAAACTGCTTACAGATGATTTGTTGAGCTTACTTGCTCCGTTTCTAATTTTTATTTCGTGTATTTTGAGTTACAAATAATAAACATAACCTCAATTTGACTGAATGTATCATCTGATTTATATTTCATACCCTTTATCTGCTTTTCCGGTATGTACGAACATCCAAGTTTAATTTTAAATTTACAAATGAGTTATCAATTAAGTCCTTCAATGATTAGGAATAGGTAAATTCCTCAAATATTTGCAGCCGTTATTTGACATAATCATTCATTTTCGTTTAATATTTCGGATATTTCATTTAAACATTTTGGATGTTGCAGACTAGCATCTCACTTTATAATATTGAACATCTAGATTGCTATCCTATAGTTAAATATAAAATATGTTAACCCTGGACATCTAGATGTTACGGGTAAACATCAATTTTTCTCCGTTTATAATCTCGAAAAAATTTGAAATCGAACGAAAAATGGCTGTGTTATGAACACATAAAAAAAGTTAGGCTTACTTATGTTGCGTCTTTTTTTCAGGTATTACTTCAGTCGTTGCTGAGGTAACTTCATGTCATTTTTTTCAACAACTCACTTTATACCCTTCGGAATGAAAAGTGCTGCGTCTTAATTGTGGGTCAATATCCGATTTAAAATGAGCCCAGCTTTTTCATGTGAATTATTATATACCTACATGCACTTACCAAAAATCGGGGTTTTTTTTTTTTAAACGAGAAAATCAGATTTAGGGGGTGTATGAGAAATTTCGCATGACACTTACTTTAGTTTTACAAGATCTACAATGCCTACTATGTCTCGTGAGAAGTCTATTGTGTTTTTTTAACACAGTGATATACCTCTTTTGATCCTTTTTTTTTAGTTTGACAGAGTATTTTTAGGCTTTCCAAAAGAAATTTCATTACACGTATAAATCACAGATTCATCCATTTCTCTCAAATTTCTCTTTTGGGGGTGTATGAGAAATTTCGAATATGACACTTTTTTTGTTTCACTAGACCTAAAATTTCTACCATGTTTCATGAGAAGGGGCCGTTCAAAAAATACGTAACGCTTTTTCCTGAAATTGTTGACCCCCCCCCCCCCCCCTAAAGGCGTTACGTTTTTTTTTAACGACCCCAAAATATATTTTTTATTCTTTCAATAAGTAACGAAGAAGTTAGAAAATTTTTAAAGTTATGAATTACAAAAAGAAGTGCTAATTATATATGTATATAATAATTAGTGATACAAATATTAAAGATATGCTTAATTTGGTTGCAGCCTCGGGAGGGGGTGGTCCAATGTTGGTCCCTCCCGTGGCCCAAGGAGGGACAGGAGGTCGTCCCGTAGGTGACACGGGGACATCAAGGGGACAGCAGTCGTCGGCAGGAGCCACGACTTTGTGGCCCCTTGCACCTGCGCAGTCCAATCAAGCACCCGGACAGCAGTCTCAGTCTACTCCACCCCTAGCTGCCAGCCCTGCTCCTGCTCATAATCAAAGTATGATCATTTCTCCAATCAGTACATTCACAATTTCTTCAATTCAAAATCAGCAATTTATTATTCACCCATTCTGCTAAAATGATGAATGATGTCTTCTATTCAGGGCTCCAAATGAAATTACACTGAGAAAAAAGGTGAAGGAGAAAAAAATATTTTTTAATCGAACAAAATTTTTCTTGTCTTGAGAAATTATGTTTGTCAAATGAAAAAATCATTTTTGTTATAAGGAAAATTTCTTTCGATCAAAAAAAATCTGATTGATCGTAAACAGTATTGGATTTCTTTGTTTCGGGTAATCTTTTTTGTCATTTTAGCGGTATTGTTTAAATTTTCTATATTATTTCTATGCAGTTTAATTGCATTTCGAATATAAGAATTATACAATATAATAATTCTGCTGAGTGTAATGTAACGAAGACAAATTACTTCCGAAATTTTCAACACTAGTTAAATGTCCCCTACTATAATTTTGAAAACGAGCATAAGTAATCGCTAAATTTTCAACCTTACATGAAATGTAGAATGACCAAATTTGTTGTCTTATCTGACTTTTATTCTGAATTTTATTCTTTGTATGGATTACTTTTAAACAGGAGTGGACATTCCTCTGGTTTTTGAGTATGAACCTTAGATACATTTATTTTGATTTTATCTTATTTTCATGTAACCTAAAATGTAATAAAGATTTAGGCGCTTTATCGTTTAAAGGTAAGAAGTGAAAAATAGAGCAGTTTTTGATAGTTATTTTGCATTTAAAAATTGTGTTTCACACTGATAAGGGGAATAAAAAGGGATCTTCACAAGTTTCAAACAAACTATAAAAATTGAATTAAATTTGCTCATGCTGCGCTTCTCTCGCCTTTATAAAAGGCAACCGGATGCTCAGTTAAAAGTGCATGTGTCTATGCCTGTGTCGGGGGTTAAGGGTTATGTGTCCGTACTGCGAACGAACCTGTTATAGGCCTTGGGCCCTAGGGCATTCCAGTTATTTTATAATCATGAAAGTGAAAGAGTAAGTCTAATTTACTCATCAAATGAATTGAAATATTTCAAGTCAAGGATCAACATTCAAATCTATAAGTTACATTTAAATGGAAAAAAAAAACTATCAGAACGTAGCTTCAGAAATAAGACGACCCTTCGAAGTACAGGACAACCTGGAACATCTCGCGAAAGTCTGGAACTGAGTTTCGTGTTCGGTGAGGTTCCCCATCACATCAAAAATCTTTCTCCCCTTGTGCTTTATCCTCATATATGATTGGCTGAGAAAATCGAATTTATGAAAAAAAGTTAATATGAAAATTTGACAGTTGAGGAAATAAGTAGTAGAGACCATTCAGAGGTTATTATGCTAATTTTACATACCAATCCTAAAAAACTTTCTGGTTTGTTACAAGTTTTATTAAAAAAAAAAAAAATTGAGAACTCTGGATAGGCATGTAAGTGTTTCAATATAAACCAATTTGTATTGAATTTGTATTTGTCTAAAATTGATAGCCATTTATAAATTGAAACTAACTTATTAAATAGGTAACATTAAATGTCAACATTTTTTTAAAAGTCGGTAGTGGGATCAAAGCGAGTAGGGGAAGTCGCGATTGGTGGTATTGCGATAGGTGGTATTGTACTGTATGCTGTATTGTTCTGATGCTGTACGGTATGCTGTATTGTTCTGATGCTGTACTAATTGCAAGCCCATTACTTTGGCTTCCTATTTCACTGATTTTCCCAATTTTTTCTGCTACAATAAATTATTCACTTTTCAAAGCTTAAAAAGTATGTGACCATTTTTAACGTACATATTTTCACATTTTGAAGTTCAACAATTTAAAATCGAATGTAAAAATGAGCAATAAAATGTAGGTGAATTCGAACGGGTTTCAGATTACAAACAGAGTTTGGAACTCTTTTTTTTTTAATTATAGGGTAACAAACAAGAAACAATTTGTATCTTATCAGTGCTCCAGAATTTTCGCATCGAAAATAAAAAGGAACCTCATAATCTATTATAGAAGAAGAAAAAGAAAAAGCAACATAGTGATTGGGTTTAATTTATTTGCACTGTGTTTACGAATTAAGGAATGATTTTAAGAAAAATAATGCACCTCATTACAGATGTGAGCCGTTACGGACTGTATTCATTATTCCCCGGGGGTGGCGGGGGCAGTTACGTCGCAGCCACCCCGACCACCCCTGGACCTCCAACTCCAGCGGCAGCTCGAGCTTATCACGCAACGACTCACAAGGGTAAGTTTATTACGATTTTCTCTCTCTTTCTATGTCTCTCAGAGCATGAGTGCTTACTTTATACCCGCGATAGGTGCTAAATCACCCTACGTCTCTATTTCAACGGATTTGAGTTTTCGTTATGTTAACGTTATAATCATCGGTATATAACAGTTTATGGTAGATATATTGCTACTTTTATTCATCTTTTGAGAAACCACCTTCTTGCACTTGAAAACAAGAACCTGGTGATCGAAGCCTTCGAAATAAAATTTATTCTGTCCTTATAATCGCGTTTTTCTTTAACCCTCTTTTTACATTGAATGTAAAGGATATTACATTTAAGTTAAGAACGAATTATAATTTTCCTAATCTAATTTATTCATTGAGATATTTTAGTAATTGTAAATACAAAAGCTTTCTGGATACCTATAAAGTTATTCTCGATGCATATCTACTATCTACCCTAAAATGTTTTCTGTATCAGATCAAAATTTAGAATTTTTAAGTAATATTTAATTTAAAATTGGATAGACACTTTTCTCATCAGTAGGATATAGTAATTTAGTTATTATTATGGCTAACTTTCTTTTCGCAAATGCCATTACCATGTATAAGCAGTCGTGCTAATGTGTTCTATTTTCGCCTGAAAGAAAATATCACCTAATTTATATAGTTTCCTAAATCGTATCATTGTACGAATTTTGTGCACACAGGATAATGCACAAATGGTTATTGGCAAAACACCCGTTTGTAAAATAAAATCGTTTAATTTTATTTTTATATTTTTGTTGTAGGCACAATTGTCTCTAAGATTGAATAATTGTCTCTTTTTTTTGACGTGAGAAGATTAAGTAATTGCAATCGGTAAAAGTTCACATCAGGAAGATTCACAAAAAGGTGGATATACACTGTCGGTCAAAAGTTTCCGGGTACCTCTTTTTTGATGACTGACAAAGTTCTCTTAATTTCAATTATGTCAGAGCTAAAAATTTTCTTTTTAAAGGGACCCTCTTGTTATTTCGAAATGTTATTAATGCTCTCAAAATTCTGTATGAAATGAGCCCATGATGAAGCCGATTTGTCTATTTTTTAAGTAGGCATTGCAAAAATAGTGTGAATTTCAATGTCTTCTTAAATTTTAAATAACTTCCGTGATAGGAATAATTTCAGGTATTAAAATAAGACTCAGAAAAAACATTCTCGAGTGGTTATAAAATGAGTCCACTGGTGGGAGTCCAGATTAATTTATTTTACATTGAAAATAACAGCATAAAGTTATCCTATTATAAAATCGGACACGCGAAAAATGATACCATAAAAGAGAGATCTCTTGTTTTTACGGTGTAAATCTAAAAAAATTTCCTATCAGAGTGCAGGAACAAAAATGTGAAAACATCTTATCTGTATATTAGACAAATAAAAATAAAACATTCAATAAGTATATATTTTAAGGGACTTTTACAGAAACTTTATGATTATATGTTTCATACATTTACAAACTAGAAAAATAGATTTTAAATGAGCCCAAGAACATTAAATGATATTAATTATTACGGATGTTATTGAAAATTTAAGAAAACATTGAAATTTACACTATTTTTGCAATATCTACTCAAAAAATAGACAAATTGGCATCATCCTGGGCTCATTTCATACAGAATTTTGAGACCATTCAACCATTTAGAGAGACATTTTTTTAGCTCTGACATAATTGAAATTAAGAGCAGTTTGTCAGTCATAAAAAACGAGGTATCCGAAAACTTTTGACCGGCAGTGTAGACGTATATAAAAATCAATTAACAATTCGTGGTGAATATATAATATGTAATGCTTATCTAAATTTAGTTTAATTAAGCTAGGAATAAGAGATTCTGCCTTAGTTGTTGGTTCAAGATTGGAAATTAATTAAGGTTTTAATTAAACTTCGAGAGATAAAGACCAAAATTGCAGAACAGAATAGCCCTTATATATTCGGAAAATCTAAGACGTATTATATTAATTCCTCATTAATAAGTTAAGGAAATAGTTTTTTGAACCGATTGTAATATTTTTCCGCACTGGCGTAAATATGTATTTTAATCACCCTACGCATTTTTCACGTTTTAAATGTAAATGGAATTTTTGAGGTAAGGCAAAGAAAATGTTTCATTACACTATACATATGGTATCGATGATCAGTTTATCACATTGCATGGTTTTATTTCGAGAGAAAACTTTCTTCAAGTGCTGCACTGAAGTTTATTATTTATCTAATACAGGGTGTATAATATATAATAATGAGAGTTCTCATATATCTGTTTCTCTTAGCGAGGGGATTTTTGTATAGCTCTTTAAATTACGTATACTTGCTAAAATTAAATATATTTCAATAGCCAATAAAAAAAAACGAAGACAAAATTGAGTATATAAAAGTTAAATAGCATAAGTTCATGTATTTTGAAATAGTTTTATTCATGTATAGATTTCAGTTTTTTACTGACTTTCCAATGAGACGTTTCAGAAACTTTTAATGTAAAATATATATCTCTCAAACACACCCTGTATAATGGTTCGCTTTAACGTTTGCTATAGATTTATCCCAAATCGTTCCACCAGACGGAAGGAAATTGGGATTTCTGGAAGCAATAACACAAGCGCCTGGTTGGAAACAAATTTTATCGATCTACTAAATGCACAGTTACTAACTCGCAAATAAATTATAATTGATTCTTTCTTATAGCCTATAATTTATCAAAGCCTTTATGTTTGAAAAAATTAATCAAAAATTTCTTTAATTATCAAAGAAAAGCTATGGAAATTGTATATAAATTATAAAAGTGTCACTATAGGAAAATCTTTTTTTTAACAGTCGTGGTTATTCATTTCTCATTTATATGTAAGGAAAACATCATTCATGAAAAAAGACTGGACTTCAGGAACCCGGAATACACTTCTTTCTTTGAAAGTTTCTTATAAGTTATTTGAAAAAAGGAAAAATACTTTCAAATAATAATTAATGAGAATCAAGATTATAATAAAAATCTAATACATATGATCGTAAATATTCTTTGGTGCTTTATTTAAAATTATTGACTTGTTAAAAAAAGACTTCAATTAGCAAAAACTTATTTGTTGAAAACTGTATTTGAACATCTAGTAAATCCAAATGTATTTTTTCCTCTGGCTAGTGAGCACAGTAAAAAAAGTGTCCAAAAAATTCCACTTCCACTTCGTGTCAATATATTACACTTTCTTTCCACGAAATTACCTATACCGCTTGTATTTTTCTTTCAAGACTAAATTTTGTGCGAAGAATATTTAACATTAACACCCTGGAGTGAACTTTCGCGGACAGAGATGAATGCTTATGGAATATTTTTTACTGTGTATTGTTGCATTAAGCGTAATTTGTTTTTATCTTGGTGTTGCGAATCGGGATATATGATATAGGAATAGGTTTCCCTACTCGTACTCGGAGTCGATTATTTATTCGAAATGTTTCACCACCTCTATGTTCATTTCTATGTTTTGCCAACACAATGTTTACACGTCTCGAACATTTTTTTCCTGTCATAAACTGGGGTTTCTCTGGCTTTTTTGAAAGGGAAATTTTTTATTATCTGAAACCATTGTGAAGGTAGCAGGAGAGTAACAAATGTTTGAATGTAATTACATTTTTTAAATGAGAACACCGTACGATTTAGGAAAACTTATGCAAATTATGCGCTTGAGCTATAAGGCTTTATAACCTTTATAATACGTATAGTAGGAATTTTTAGTCGGGATTAAGTTTCAATATTGAACGAAGTATAATTCAATTAAATTAAAAAATCCAATGTATTTCAGAAATTTTTAAGTGGAAATAAACAGGATGTCGATCGGACCTGAATTCTGAAGAAGAAAAAAACAGAGAATTTTATTCAGAAACATGGAGTTTTTTCATGATTCCAGCAAAACAATTTTTATCCCTGTCGGAGAATTTGAAGTTTTCTACAGTTTCGCAATTTTCTTATAATTTTGACAAATTTACATTCCAAATCCTTGAATTTTAAAATGAAATCATCTGAATTTTCACAATTTTAATTAAAAGTGCATGAATTTTGAACGTGTAAAATTTAAAGTTAGTGCAATTTTTTTAGGCTTCAATTAAAAACAGATTCTTCTTAAAACGTATAAAATTTGAAATTGGTAATATTTCTGAATTATTTTCAGTTAAAATGCATAATTTTTTAACACTTCTGATTTTAAATTTTACTTCGATTTTAAAAATGATTCGAAATTGAAGGAAAATAAATTTAAATTGCTAATTTTTTAAATTCGAATTTTTTACATTTTACAAGATTATTTGAATCTGAAATAATTAAATAACTTCAAAATATTGAAGTTTCCTGGTTCAATATTTAACGCTTCATATAAAATTTTCATCTATAAATTTTAAAATTGCTTAATTTCCCTCATTTTGTGATATTATGGATAAATAAATAACACTTCATAGACCGAGAAAATTGAAAAATCATATCTGGAGAAACCGAAAATTTTAAATAGTCGCCTTGCAATCGACACCCTGATAAACAATTGTATCAGTTGAGAGGCTAAGAATAAAAAATGCGTAAGGTAAAAATTCTGAATCCTTAAAAGATATAGCTAACATTGCATATTGTATTTCATGTAGATGACCTTACTATAAATTAAAATTCCCACTACACGTCTGTAGTAACTTTGCTTTAGCAATATTTATCGTTTTACACTTTATACTTCACATGCCGTAAATAACCGACATAAAGTACACATCAGTATTTTTCATAAAATAATACCGTGCATTTTTTGTGCTTGCATTATTTATTATTATCATGCTCGAACATGTATAGCTTCCTGTATTAGTGGACAGACTAAATGGAACTGGAGTTTGCTGTACAATTGGTTAAAGGTTATCACTATCGATGTTGTGAAATACTAAAAAATTTTCTTAACAGAGAAAAACACTCTCAAAAACGTTTTTTTGATCCAACACAACTTTTTCTTTCATTTCAATCAATTCTTGTATCAAATCAGGAGAATTGATTTATTACACCAGTTTACAGCCATTTTGCCCACCATATCTCACTATGATTTTCCCATGTATTTTGGCTCACTAAACACCAAAATCACACTCAACAATTTTTTTATGCAAGCGTTTTCTCGATATCAATGTTCACAATTGTTTTTTAAATTTTCAGAGTTTTTTCGACGTTTTTAAGTATATATCGAGCTCTAACTGAGCGATTTCCCTAACGGGCACTCAATTTGAAGGCAACTGAATCCTCTACAACTTTCTATTCTAAAGTTTTTACATTGGCCCCGTAGTTCAGATGCTAGTGATTTTAATATGTTGACTAATATTTGCGATTTCTATTCTTCCCATGATAATATGTGAATTGTCGACCTTGTTTTTTGCCAAAAAATACAACTTGTCCAACTTATTAAAATCGCTAGCATCTGGACTACTGGGCCGATCTAAAAATTTTTAGCGTAGAAAGTTGTACAGGATTCAGTTGCCTGCAATTTGAGTGCTCATTTAGGGAATTCGGTCAATTAGAACTCGAGATATACTCCAAAACGTCGGAACAATTCTGATAATTAAAAAAAATAATTCGAACATTGATATCTCGAAAACTATTCCGTAACAAAATTTGTGTGTGTGATTTTCGTGTTTAGCGGGTGAAAATAGAAAAAAAATCATATTAAGATATGGTGGGTAGAAGCTTTTTTTTAATTTTGAAAACTAGTGTTATAAGAGTTTAATAAATGAATTTTGTAAAGTAATATTCTCATTTTTTGTACATGAATAAGAATTGAGAATTTCTAAACTGGCACATAAAACTGATCTTTATTCTAAAACTAAATTCGCTTGAAATAAGAGTATATATCTAATTTGGTGAATCAAATGAATGTATAAGAAAACTAGTTTGGATGTTAAAGATAGACTAGTTTTAATATTAGTTAATTCTCTTTCTTATTTTTTAAATTAAGATCGAAAAGAAATCTATTTTATCATGAATAATTTTATGCAAAATGAGCATGAAAAAGATTTTCTCGTTTTGGACAATTGACTCTATCTCCCTTGGAGCGTTCGGCAGGGCAGGGTCGCGGCCAACACCGTAAGAGCGCATTGTGTCTGCAGATATACGTCGTTCCTGCGTGGGTGGGTCACCGCGACAGTATGTGTTCTAGGTACTCACGTGTGTATGCCACGCTCTGCACCTATCGCTTGGAACATCTTGACATAAAATTTAAACATTTCGATGAAATTTCCACTTTTTCATGGAAAATTTAACTATTTGTTTAAAAATCCATTATTTTGATGAAAATTCGTTTTTTTACTGTAAATTTAACTTTTACATTTTTGCTTGAAAGTGTATCTTTTCGAGTTGAAATTTCAACTATTTGCTTCCCTATTTGACTATTTTGTTGAAAATTAGTTTGTTTTTTTGTTCACTAAAAAGTTTACTTTTCTATTTTTAGGTCAAATTTATCTTTTTGAGTTGAAAATTCAACTATTTGTTTAAAAATTCATGCATTTTGATTAAAATTTATTTTTTCTATACTGAAAATTTAACTTTTGTATTTTTGGTTGAAAATTGATCTCTTTGAGCTGAAAAATTAACTACTTGTTTGAAAAGTCATGTCTTTCAATGAAAATTCGTTTTTTACTGAAAATTTACTTTCTATTTTTGGTTGAAAATTTATCTTTTCGAGTTAAAAATTCAACCATTTATTTAAAAATTCATGTATTTTGATGAAAATCTGATTCTTTTACGGAAAACTCAACTATTTGTTTAAAAATCCATTATTTTGACGAAAATTCGTTTTTTACTGAAAATTTAACTTTTTAATTTTTGGTTGAAAATGTATCTTTTCGAGTTGAAATTTTAACTATTTGCTTCCCTATTTGACTATTTGTTTGGAAATTCGTTTTTTTTTGCACTAAAAAGTTAACTTTTCCATTTTTTGTTGAAAATTGATCTCTTTGAGCTGAAAGTTCAACTATTTGTTAGAAAAGTCATGTCTTCCAATGGAAATTCGTTTTTTACTGAAAATTTAACTCCCATTTTTGGTTGAGAATTTATCTTTTTGAGTTGAAAATTCAACTATTTGTTCAAAAATTCATGTGTTTTGATGAAAATCCCATTTTTTTTACGGAAAAATTAATTATTTGTTTAAAAATCCATTATTTTGACGGAAATTCGTCCTTTACTGAAAATTTAGCTTCCATTTTTAGGTAAAATTTATCTTTTTGAGTTAAAAATTCAACTATTTGTTTAAAAATTCATGCATTTTGATGAAAATTTATTTTTTATATACTGAAAATTTAACTTTTGTATTTTTAGTTTAAAATTGATCTCTTTGAGCTGAAAAATTAACTATTTGATTGAAAATTCATATATTTTGATGAAAATTCATGTTCTTTACTGAAAATTTAAATTTTTCATTTTTGGTTGAAAATGTATCTTTTCGAGTTGAAATTTTAACTATTTGCTACCCTATTTGACTATTTTTTTGGAAATTCGTTGTTTTCACTAAAAAGTTATATAAATTTTTACTGAAAATATAACTTCCATTTTTGGTTGAAAGGTGAAAATTTATTTTTTATATACTGAAAATTTTACTTTTGTAGTTTTAGTTGAAAATTAAACTCTTTGAGCTGAAAGTTTAACTATTTGTTTGAAAAGTCATGTCTTATTTTGATGATGAAAATTCGTTTTTTACTGAAAATTAAACTTTTTCCTTTTTGGTTGAAAATGTATCTTTTCAAGTTGAAATTTTTACTATTTGCTTCCCTATTTGACCATTTTTTTTTGGAAATTCGTTTTTTTTTCACTAAAAAGTTAACTTTTCTATTTTTAGATGAAAATATATCTTTTTGAGTTGAAAATTCAACTATTTTGTCTAAAAATTCATGTACTTTGATGCAAATTCATTTTTTTTTTTTACTAAAAATTTAATTTTTCCATTTTTTGTTGAAGATATATATTTTAGAGTTGAAAATTCAACTATTTGCTTCCCTATTTGACTATTTTGTTGGAAATTCGTTTTTGTCACTAAAAAGTTACCTTCTTTATTTTTAGGTGAAAATTTATCTTTTCGAGCTAAAAATACAACTATTTGTTTAAAAATTCATGTATTTTGATGAATCTTCGTTTTTTTACTGGAAATTTACTTTTCCATTTTTGGGTGAAAGTTTATTTTTTCGAGTTAAAAACTTGACTATTTGTTTAAAAATTCATCCTATTTTGACGGTAATACGTTTTTTACTGAAAATTTAATTTTTCCATTTTTTGTTGAAAATATATATTTTTGAGTTGAAAATTCAATTATTTGTCGAAAATTTCATGTATTTTGATAAAAATTCATTTTTTATATACTGAAAATTTAGCTTTTGTATTTTTGGTTGAAAAAGTGATCTCTTTGAGCTGAAAATTTAACTATTTGTTGAAAAGTCATGCCTTTTAATTAAAATTCGTTTTTTACTGAAAATTTAACTTCCATTTTTGCTTGAAAATATATGTTTTCAAATTGAAAATTCAACTAATTGTTTGAAAATTTAATTTTTCCATTTTTGGTTGAAAATATATATTTCAGAGTTGAAAATTCAACTATTTGCTACCCTATTTGACTATCTTGTTGGAAATTCGTTTTTTTTTCACTAAAAAGTTACCTTTTTTATTTTCAAGTGCAAATTTATCTCTTTGAGTTAAAAATGAAACTACTTGCTTAAAAATTCATGTATTTTGATGAATCTTCGTTTTTTAATGAAAATTTAATTTTTCAATTTTTTGTTGAAAATATATATTTTAGAGTTGAAAATTCAACTATTTGCTACCATATTTGACTATTTTGTCAGAAATTCATTTTCTTTTTTACTAAAACGTTAACTTTTCCATTTTTAGATGAAAATTTATCTTTTTGAGTTAAAAATTCAACTATTTCTTGAAACATTCATGTATTTTGATAAAAATTCACTTTTTAACTAGACATTTATATTTTACATTTATGGTTGAAAGTTTATCTTTTCGAGTTGCAATCTCAACTATTTGCTTCCCTATTTGACTATTTTTTGGAAATTCGTATTGTTCACTAAAAAGTGAACTTTTACATTTTTAGATGAAAATTTATCTATTTGAGTTAAAAATTCAACTATTTCTTTAAAAATGCATGTATTTTGTTGAAAATTCACTTTTTAACTTAACATTTATATTTTGCATTTTTGGTTGAAAATTCATCTTTTCGAGTTGAAATTTTAACTATTTAATTTCCTATTTGACTATTTTTTTGGAAATACGTATTTTTCACTAAAAAGTTAATTTTTCTATTCTTAGATGAAAATTTATCTTTTTGAGTTAAAAATTCAAATATTTCTTTAAAAATTAATGTATTCTGATGAAAATTCACTTTTTAACTTGACATTTATATTTTCCATTTTTGGTTGAAAGTTTATCTTTTCGAGTCGAAAATTTGACTATTTGTTTAAAAATTCATCCTATTTTGACGAAAATTCGTTTTTTACTGCAAATTTAATTTCTACATTTTCATTCCCGCTCATCACTTTCGAGCCAACGGTCAATTTTGAGGATTTATGACCTTATGAGAAAGAAATTTTGAATCGGGAAACACATGTTAGTAGCCAATCGCTTTATGGCTTACTCAGCCTTCAGTTTTTTACCCTCAATTTAGAAAGGCTTGGTGAAGCACGTATAACCAGTGAACACCAACACGTGTAACTTTCTTCCTATTATAAATTCGCAGTCGTAGCTACAGCGAGAAATAGACTTTTTTTTAAAGATGGACGCGATTCATTTAAAACAATATTAGGTTTAAAATTGATCTTTTCGTGTTGAAAATTCAACTGTTTGTTTAAAACTTCATGCATATTGATAAAAATTTATTTTATATACTGAAAATTTAACTTTTATATTTTTGGTTGAAAATTGAGCTCTTTGAGCTGAAAGTTTAACTATTTGTTTGAAAAGTCATGTCTTTTAATGAAAATTCGTCTTTTACTGAAAATTTAACTTCCATTTTTGGGTAAAAATTTAGTGTTTCGAGTTAAAAATTTAACTATCTGTTTGAAAATTCATGTATTGTGTTGAATATTTATATTTTAGAGTTAAAAATTCAACTATTTGATTTCCTATTTCACTATTTTGTTGGAAATTCATTTTTTTCACTAAAAAGTTAACTTTTCCATTTTTAATTGAAAATTTATATTTTAGAGTTAAAAATTCAAGTGACTGCTTCCCAATTTGATTATTTTGATGAAAAGCCGTTTTTCTACTGGAAATACAACTTTCTAATTTTGGTGTGAAAATTGATCTCTTTTCATTTTCATTTCATTTATGTTTTAGTTGAAAATGGAACGAAATTTTTTGAGAAGAAAATGTGACTACTGCATTTTTGGTTGAAAATTCTATTTCGTAGTAGAAATAAGCACAAAAGAGACAATGCTAGTTTGAGAATTTAAAACTTGCACATGAATATTAAAATTTACATTTCTCACGCCCACATTTTTATTTTCATTCCGTCTCACCCCTTTAGAGCCAACGGTCACTTTTGAGGATTAATACTTTATGGGAAAAGAAATTTTGAATCGGGAACCAAATGTTAGTAATCAATTGCTTTATAGTTTATTCAGCCTTCAGTTTTTCCCCTTAATTTAAAAAGGCTTGGTGAAGCACGTATAACCGGTGAACAGCAACTCGTGTCACTTTCTTCCTGTCATAAGTTCTCAGTCGTAGCTACAGCAAGAAATAGAATTTTTTAAAAGCTGGACGCGATTCTTTTCAAAAAATATTACGATATTTTTTCAAGGCAATGTCACGTTTATGGAAAAGGATTGCGTCCAGTTTTTTAAATGCATACAAGCCTGGAATGAAGTAATTTTATCTATTCTTGTATACATGTTTCTCATTGTATTTTTCGTAAATATTACATGGCATCTGAAATAATTAATATTTTGTAATGTTCTTGACCTTTTATCGTAGGTACAATTGTATATAGTTGCAGTAACTGACTGTAATGATTGTACAACATTTTTTCTTACATAGTGAAAAAAGTGAAGTCAGTTAATGTGGAACAAAGAATTGTGAAAAACTTGAATATTCCAACTGTGACTTCTTCCAGGATCCAAGAACTTTTCTTACAATTATGCACGAGCCACGATTACTTAGAAACATACCTATGTAATAGTAAAAGTATTGTCGAATACGATGTGAATGCAATTAGTAAAAATAAGTTATGCTTTTCCTAGTTAATGTCGATAATCGGAATTTGTTTATATGACTTGCTTAAAAAAGGAGCAAAAGTGTGGAAAGAAAAATTTTCATTACTTGAAATCACTGGCATGTCCGTTATAGGCAATTACAAGAAAAAACTAATTTTGTTTCTCCATACGTTCAGATGAAAAGCATTTGCTCATATACGTAAATTTTTTAAATAATACGTAAAAAATGTAGGATGATTTCTTGCCAGTAAATGCCGATACTAGATATTTATTTATGTAATCGGTTCAAAAGAATGATAAATAATTATCAGATGATAACTTTTCATGATTAAGTCTCATCTTGACGCTAAGAGCAATCAATTTTAAGGTAAAAATGTACTTTTTAAACGAGCAGTCCATCATGTTGGCTATTTCTTAAACCAATTTATGTATTACAATTAACTTTACAATTCAACGATTTTTTTCCCATATGTGTGAAAAAATCACGGTTTTTGGGGTTTTCGGAATAACTTCCATAGGCTTGGGAAAATGTTACTGAAAAGTTATACTACTTGTAGAGAACTTTCGCATGAAGAATTTTACGTATCAATAATTTTGAATTTAAAAAAAGACGAATTTTAGTGTAGCTAAAGTTTGAACCAAAAAAATAATAATATTCATCCAAATAGTAGTATTTTCAATCATCAACCAAAGAAACGAATTGTTAACTTAAAAGATGCATTGATATTTCAACATAATAAGATTTGAATATTACCTCAAAAACAGTTAAATTCAATCAAAAAGACATTATATTTCAACGAAATAATTGAATCCTCAACCAAAAGAGATTAATTATTGTATAGATTGAATGTTGATGAAAATCAATTTTCATTTGTTTTGTAACTTTTTTTAATTTGAATCCAATTCTAAAAAAGAAAATTATGAGTTTCTTGTATGTGGCGCTTCGCTATGCGATATACTGTTGTTTTTTTCCGGTGGAAGAGGGTAAAACAGGTGGTATTACGAGACCTGGGTACTGGTTTGCATTGTGTGAATTAAAATATGCAATACATTTAGTACTCAGGAATTGTAGTTGCTACCCAATCGACGTAGCATATTTTTAGCTCGATTAAGAAAGAAGGTAAACTCTCTATACATATTCTATATTATCAAATATTATAATAGCAGCTGCTATGGATGTAAGGCAGAGTGTTTAAAATGTTATCTCAATTCCTAAAATTTACAATGTTAGTTGTGTGTGTGTGTGTACGAAATTCCTTGATTCTGGCCGTTATGACAGATTTCGAACTATCGAAATAAATATCTGAGGGCGAAGCGCGAAGTACTCCCACCAGTGCTTACACCAGTACCCAGATAACAATACGTGCCGGCACGTGATCGGCCTGACGGGCTGGAGACCAACCTGCCTGCTAAATGCACGCGTCAGGCCGGCAAAGTCGGAATGCGACCGAAGGGCGGACAACGGTCCGGCAGATTAGACTCCCGTCGGTCGTGCAAACGGCGGGGAAAGACGGGCCTGCGATTTGTTCGACCGCTGCAGACTGATAGTGCGAGTAGATTGAGATCGAAAACGCACATGCGCGTTTTGGATCAGCTGTTCTTGCCGTGTGTAATGGCGTTCACTCGTAAATTTTGGATCGGATCGACGGCGTGAGTGAAAAGTGCTTTCGTTCGTTTTGTTTGTTTGCCTAATGTGAAAATTAGACTTGTTTGGTTGTCAAATTTACACAAAAAATTCGTCCTTTCAGATTGAAAATTCAACTTTTTTGGTAAGATTTAAGCTGTCTTCTAAAAATTCTGTTATTTCGTTGAAAATGCAACTTTTTTTGGTTAAGATTTTTTTTTTTTTTTTCTTTAAAATTTGATCATTTGGTTGTAAATTCACCTTTGTAAGTTGAAAATTCAACAATTTGGTTAAAAATTGAATTATTTTATTAGAAATTAAATTTAAATTCGCTTAAAAATAGATAACTCAGTCAAATTTCCAACAATTACAATTTAAAAAATAATCTTTGTTGAAGCTTAAAACATGATATTGTATTACTTCAAATATTTATGTTATTATTATTTATAATTATAGAAATTACCATCACCGTTACATCATAGGATGTCCTATGACGTACGTAACAACAGCCATGTGAAATTTTTTTCTGGTAAGAAAATTAAAAATTGTGGTTAAATGATAATAATAATTCGAGAAACTCTACTCACGTCTATTGATTTTTCCGCCATTATATATAACACTTTTTTTATCTTTTTTGTTTTTTATAATAAAAAATTATTGCTAAAATCGCGAACCTTGTCTCTGATGCCTCTGGGCAACCCTGAATCCCGCCTAAGCCGAACCTGAAACTTTTGGTGTCTAGCATGCCTAGTTATGCGCCTGAAATTAACTAAGATTTTTAGTAGAAAAAATCAATTGTGCCGTCGCCGCTACAAGAGATAACAGAGTTATCGCGAAGAGTACATATGATTAGCTAATCAGAGACTAAATTCTAAAAAATGCGGCTACTTGTACAGAAATTTTGGTACACGTAGCCGCCTATTCTTAACTAGGTAACTTACACTTCATAAACATACAGATTTCCAATTCGTAGAATAGTTTATAAATATTACTAAACTAAATATTAACTTGGGGATAACTTATAAAATACGTCAACAGTCTTTGATTTTTTCTTTACTTTTTATTTTACAATCCAAAATACTTTTTTCTATTGGCAATCGTATTTTGTGAGATGTTTCTAAATCGGTAGCTTTAAGTAAAAACGTTTTGTATAAGGAGTTAATATAAGGCGACGTACCCTTCTCAGTGTATTATGAATGTTCACAATTTTGTTAGTGACACTTACTGCATTAATTGAACAATAAAACGCGACAATAGCGGCGCTTTTTTCAATCAACCATTTCAATCACATTATCATAAACGTTGCGTCTTCTTATACTCTCCGTGACTGTATATTAATTATAAATTTGTTGTAATTTTAGGTCGAAATTTTGTAACGTAGAATGCTCTATGTTAAACAAAAGTATGTGAAAAATGTAAGAGTGTAAATTATTTGGAACTTAATAAAAAAGAAACTTTTTTAAATAATAAAAACATTGTTACCAAAGTTTTTACATCACCAGAGATGGAATTGAATGCGACGAAATTGCAGGCCTTCTTTATTTTAATTTTGGAAACACAATGTAAACGAAACGCGGTTGAGGAAAGCCGCTCTTGTTCCATTTCTCTCGATTTAAATACTTACGCATTATTCCATATTATGTACTTTAATATTATATATAAATTGATCAATATTTTGCAGCTTACATCACTTTACATGCTGGCCTTAAATACATTATTTTAATTGAAAGAAGCCCTAGTTTTATTTCCATTTTAGATTTTTATTATTTTCATTTTCCTTTTTACAAATACATTTTTTACAGAATTTTTAACCTAAATTTACAGGAGAACTCACTTATCGGTAATGATCATATGAATATTTTTCTCCGAAGTGAGCATTTGCGCAGCTCTTTCGGTGCCAACAACAGAAGATAGTTGCAAGACATCAAACTTACAATAAACAACTGTAACAGACATATTACTCTCCGAACCTCCTTTCGGATTCTGATTACTCTCTTGCATAAAGTTACACATCTCGCTATAAAAGTGCGGAACAACGGGGAGTCCGTAAAAAATAATATGCCTAATTCCCTTAATTCTAATCCGTTTATAAAAGTGGTATCTCTCCGAATACAAAAGAAATTGCGCTTCGTTATGGAAAAATATATCACGAGCTCTCGCAACTTTTCCATCCATGGAATACTCGCAAATCTGTACAAAACTACATTGTTCCTTCATCATGTAATTTCGGAGTTTCAAAAAGTCGAAATAAGTGGGTACGACAATCAGAGTGTGGGCCATAACTGAGTCAGAGTATTGAGGAAGGATTTTGGAAACGAAGCAATTGAAGCGAGCATCGATCGCTTGCGAGTAGCTACTGGCTTCAAAACGATGATAAACTTGCGGAATTTGTACAAAAACTTGAGAGGCTGAACCTGGAGATATGGGATTGGCGATTTTGTTCCTTCCAGCATAATTGTGACAGCGCTTCCTGAATATTCCGTAAATTTCAGGAACTTCAAATGCAGAAAATATAAGCGTTTGTCTGAAACAAAGAGAGAAGAATTAGTAACACTTCAAAAAGTTTTGATTGTATTTTCCGGTTGTAAATTATTTTGAATCTTATTTGAAGCTTATAAATTGAAAGATTAAAAAAATAAAGTTTCTTTGAATATAAGATATAAATATTCGTATAGTTTCAAGCATTCGAAATTTAAATTACGTCCAAACAATTCATGTGAAAAAAAGCTTCCAGATTTCAAAGTGTTGGATTTTAAAGGAGTCTTTACACTAAATATTCTAACAGTTTAAAAATGTTTAATTTTAAATGATGTATTCGAGGTTCAAATCCAAAATGAAAGCAACGTTTCTAAAGAAACTGAAGAAACAAATAGGTCCAGAAATCACTAATCATTTTCCAAACTTGAAGGCATTTTAATGAGATAATCTTTGTAACTAAATTATTATGGAAATATTTTTTTGGGCCGACACTTTTCTTGCTACCTTACTCACCTTAAAACGCCTTCTTATGGACGAGTTTAATAGAAAAAAGTATCAACAAAACATATCAATTACAAAAAAAATCTTTTTCTCCTAATACTGGAATCGCTAAAGTTTATATTTTTGGGGTCATTCACAACGTAGTCGATACGTTTCACTGCAATTTGGTATACTCGCGTATAAATCAATTATTAAAAATAAGCCTTAATAATCAAATTGGAAAGTAGTGTTAGAAAAATTAAACACAAATAATTATATTAAAATTTAAAATGTTTACATCAAAAAATTAATTAACCCAGTCCAGTGAAGCTGGGTAAGGCACGAGTATACCAAACTATAGTAAAAGCATCGCGCATTTTATGAATTACCCCTTTCGAGAAAAATTGAAAGAAATCCCGTTTCTTCACAAAAAATTGAAATACTGTCCATAAAAATGGTTTAATACAAGAAGGTAACAAAAATTGTCGACTGCAAGGAAACGATTGTTTTCCCCTAATAATATAGTCGCCAAGTTTATAGCTTTAGAGAAAAATTTAAAAAATGCCCTTTTCTCACATAAAATTGAAATATCTTCCACAAACAGGATTTAACGTAAAAAAAGATAAGAACAAAAAACATCAGCCGCAAAAAAGAAACTTTTTTTTTTCTTCAAAAAAAATTGATACACAGCCTACAAAAAGACTCTGAGATAAAAAAGGTAAGAATAAAAAATAGTGGTTAAAAAGAAACACATTTTTCTGTTATAAAACGTAGTTCTTAAAAGATCAAAGATGCAGAGAAAAAAAGGGAAAGATGCCTTTTTCTTTAGAAAAACGTGAAACACTGTCCTTAAAATAGTTTCTCGGTAAAAAAAAAGATAATATAAAAAAATATCGACCGCCAAAAATATCTTTTTTCTTTGAATGTTCTGCAGCATCATGAAATCCTTTTTTAAAAACAAATAACGTGCGCAGGGTATTTTCATTTAAATACAAATTTAAGGTACTGAAAACATATCAGCAGTTGATTCTGAGAGAAAAAATGAAACTTATCTACTGAAAAGTGATCAAATAATGAATCTTGTTTATTAAATTTGTTTAAACAATACGCAATTGTTGTCTGAGTGCAAACTATCACAACTAAAAGTCATTGATGACATACTTATCGTTGATTCTGCTGCAAGAACTAAATATATTGACAAATTCCATGATTTAATATTTGTTTAATAAATTATTATCAAAAATTAGGAATTGATTTTCAACTTATTACAACTTTAAGGTAACATTTTTTTATTTCCATTTCCTCTCTAAAATATGAGTCAAGGTATTTAAATATCGCGAATGAAGAAGATATAATTTTTGTTCACTTATTTGTTTATAACAATTTGAATTGGACCATTTTCGGATAAATGCAATTTTTTACGAAATGGCAGCCCTGAAAAGGCAACCGCTTTTTAAAAATTTGGTTTATTCAGTAACATTTTTTTAAAAGAAAATTGTTTTAAAAATTTACTCTATTATACCGAAGCGGAATTTAATACTCTGTCATTTTGAAGAAAAAAAAATACAAATCGGGTGAAAATTGATATGTCGAGAGCCACTTTTTTACCCAACTGAGTAAAGTAGGTATTATTATTTTGATTAAACTATGCTATAAAATATGGTTTGTATTAGTGTAAAAAGTCTGCCTGTTCTCTGTTATGCGATCACCCTGAACTTCTGATTGGCAGAAGGATAAATTCTCACCTATAATATTTAGTCCATCCATTCACAGCCCAGCTCCTGATTCTTGAAAAATCCGTCCCCCTTGAGACCTTCGGCTGTAGGTGCATGTGATCCATCAAATATAGAAGATGATCCCAATTTTGCATGATAAAAATCTCTGTCTGATCCAGAATCATCACTTCAATCGATGCTAGAAAATCATAATCTCTATCGGGTTCACTATCCGCTCCAATCAACATCTTTAATCCTACTGGCGATGCAACAATAATATCCGAGGAATAAAAATCAGAATAAAGCTTCAATACCTTCTTCGTTACTTGAATTCCAATCCTAAAACAATCGTCAGTATTTCCTTCAAAAGTATTATAGTAATCCTCTGGTTTAGGATTTTTCTTTGGCAGTATGATTTCTCCACTACTAAATTCTTCCATAAACCTCTTCTTGTTCATCACAGAACCTCCTTTTCCTTCATCAATCAACAATGCAATCAGCTTCTCAACAATCTTGAAACAAGAATGTCTAAACGGAACAACAATTAAAACCTTCGGCCTCAGTAATCCCTGATCTCGAAATTCATCGGGAACTTCATCGGAGCGATTCTTCGACAATTTCAAATTATGTCTCAGAATCTTCATCCTCGTTTTCAAAACGTGGTTGATTGTATGAAGACAATAAACAAGTCTTATTTGCTCTGCGTTGGACAAAGTTCGCTGAGGATAATATAAGTCTTGATAATTGTTTATTAAAGAGAAAAGCTCTTTCTGCAAAGAAGTCAGCGAACTTTTTTCATTTTCTAGATTGTCCTTGATATTTTCGTAGTTTGCTCTACTGACATTTACATGAACCTGAGGTTTTACGTACAGATCCTTCCAATCAATGGAAGAAATTGAAGTTGGAGGGCTTCCCGGTTTAGCGAATTGTGTTTCCCCAATGAAAGAAACAGCGGATTCTTTTTTTGTATTTATGGATTCAGTGCTGGGGGTTTCGCTGACTGGAATTTGGCATTGGATGTTGCCTAAAGTGGGCCAGTTTAGAGTGTGGGATTCAAATTTTGAAGCGGTGGACACGGATTTATAGAGTTCGTCACTGAGATCGTTTTGAAGGTGGAGAGAAAATGGATCAGAAAATTCGATTTTTGGGTCGAAATCTTCTTCCTCTTCTTCGTAGTTTAGAGTTATTTCTTCTTCATCAGTGTCCTCGAGTGTGGGAAGCTGTTGTAATTTCTTTTTCTTTAAACGGTTTTTTTTATTCCCAATATCTTGTGATTCTCTTTTTAAACCTTTTTCGTCGTCTGAAATGTGCTCGTCCTCTAAATCTTCCTCATCCTCTAAATCCTCATCATTTTGGTCTTCTTCTTCCCCTGAAACTTCATTTTCTTCATCTTCGCTTTCTGAATCAGAAACAACCGTAACTTTTAACGGCTTTTTATTGCCGAAAGTCCCTAACAAAACTTTTAGAGGATCTTCTTGTTCGTCTTCCGAGCTCTCTGCTCGAATATTTTTCCAGTTTTCTTTTTCATGAATAGGTGGAGGTTCGAATTTCTTTGGCAATTCTTTGTTTCTAGCCTCTCGCTCTACTAAATAGGCCGGTTTGTTTTTGTAACTGAATTTTGATTTCTTTTGTGGCTTTTGTGGACGATGTTGATCAAATTTTCGCTTCTTTGATCGAGAAAGATTTTTGTTGCGTACCATCGTGAGCAATCTGTAATTCAAAATTTAATTATTTCGTTTTTTCAAGACATCTTAAATGTTTATTTTACCATTATTTGTCAGTTATTCGTAATAATATTAGATAACATGCAATAATGGAATTAAAGCAATAACATTTTTACCTAAACTAAATTAAATTTAAAATGAAAAAATTTATGTATTGGAATGTTAATTCTGATGATATAAACTGACTTACAATTAGGCATGTGGTGGTGGTAACAAAGAACTTAATAATTTGTCAGTAGACCGAATCCATTTCAAATTAGGTAGGTTCTACACTTGAAGTCGTTGAATCTGCCGGGGACAAAATATGTTCTTTTTTGAGTAAATTAGGCGATACGTATTTTTCCGATTTGCAAAAAAAAAATCTATCATGTTATGCGTATTTAAATGTTGTGCTTCGTTTTTTTTTTAATCCCAAATTTTTCTTAATCCTTTATTACTTTATACTTAATTGAGATATTTATTATTTTCTTCTTGATTTTGACAGCGCTTATAGTCTTCTTTTGAAACCCACGGAAAAATATAAAAAAGGTTCAAAATTAACAAAATGGCGGTGGTTTCAGTGAAAATATTAAAAATCAATTTTGTCAATTTTTCGTTGAATTTGTACTTTCAAAAGGAAGACATTTTGTAAGTTTTATGCGGCCTAAATAACTTTTGTGGCCCGGAGAATTTTTTTCATAAAATCGAATTTTCTCATTTTTCTCTCAAACGACAGGTACGACAAAATTTTGAGATAAAAGTTTGCACGTCTAAAAAAGTTCTATGAAAATATTTCTTGCTCTTTTGCGATATCTTGCATCGTTTACGAGAAAAATGCAAATATAATTTTAGGGGAAAAAATTCTACCGGACTCAAAAATGGTTTAGCCGGCATAAAGTTGATAAGCTGCCTTTCGTCTATTAGCAGAAACTTTTCAAAAATTATGTGAAGAATAAAAAAAATATATTTTCTGGAAAACCCCACCTTTTTTATTCTTCTCAATATTTTCTAAAAGTTTCTGATAATAGAAGAAAGCGTCCTATCAGTTGTATGCTGGCTAAACCATTTTTGAGACTTGGAGATTTTTTCCCCTACAAATATAATTTTCGAATTTTTCTCGTAAACTATGCAAGATATCCCAAAATAGCCACAAATATTTTACATACAACTTCTTTGGACATGTAAACTTTTATCTCAAGATTTTTTCCTATCTGTCGTTTTTTGCGAGAAAAAAATATAAAATTCGATTTCATGACAAAAAATTCTCCTGGCCACTTGAGATATTTAGTCCGCATCAAACTCACAAGATAGCTTCCTTATGAAAGTAAAAATTAAAAAAAATGGCAAAAAACATAAGTGTAGGTTTTTTGAGAAAATTGACTCTATGTTAATTTTGAACCTTTTATATATTTTTCGGTGTATTTCAAAAGAAGATAATAAACGCTATAGTATTCAAAAAGAAAACGATGTATATCTCAATTAAGTCAAAAGTAATAGGATTTTTAAAAAAAATTTAAGTTTTTTGAAAAACACAGCACACAATTCAAATACTTATAACTTCGTAGACATTTTTTGTTTGCAAATTAGAAAAAAACGTATCGCCCAATTTCCTCTAAAAAATAACTTTTTATCCCCGAGAGCTTCTGCAACTTCAAGTGCAGAACCTGCCTTGTTTGAAATGGATTCGGTCAGGAGTTATATTAATAATCACAATTCGAACTGCATTCAAAGTGAAACTATATTATAAATCTTAAAAGTAAAAAATTAAAATTAGAATAATTTGAAGTAAAAACATTTAATGGCGTGTGCGGTAAATTAAAAGCAAAAAATTTGTAAGATGAATAAAAGATTTATTTCAAGGCATTAAATATGGAAACTAAAAATTAAAATATTGTAATCCAAACTAAATAATTTTATATTTGAAAATGCTCCACGTTGAACATTTTAAATTCGGAGCTTTTAAAATTTAACAATTTGAAACGCTTGAAATTGTGCAATTCCAATTCAGATTCGGGGTCATTTAAAAAACTTTCAAGTCGATTGATTTTTTTTTTTAACCCAACAGTTTGCAAATTTTCACAATTTTATTTATTCACCTTTTAGCGTTTCCATATGAACAATGCAATTTTAAACATTTGAAAATTTGAGGTAGTTGAATTTTCACCAGTTTTAAATTAATTACTCAACATTAAATTTTACTCTTAAAATCTTAAAAATTTGTGCACTGTTAATAAAATTAAAAATTCAGGATTTCTACAGGAGGTTGGTTTCAAAATCCCATGACTTTTTCAGGTTTTCTTGGTATACTTTTGGAAAAGTCCAGTCAATTGTTTTCAATTTCAACACCTCTACATGGTCTAGAAATATAGTTTTGCTTTAAAGTATAAAAATACGATTTTGCATTAATTGATGGACCATTTTACTTCCTATAAACTTTGTATCATGTTTCTAATTTATTCGAAAAAAACGCGCATTTTGTTAAAAAAAAATAAGTTTTGCTATACCTTTCATTTAAATTCCCATGAAAATATGATCATTTACGCTGAATATGCAAGAATCACGAGAATCAGCGATTGCAACAAAATATAACCTCAAAAGGCGTAATTTCCATAGAAGCAGAATAATATAGCAAGTTCTAGTCCCAATCATTAAAAAATATTACTTCCTAACTATCAAACCCATGTGCAAACCAAATAAATATATTCAAAAATAAAAAATAATGTCGAAGACATGTAAATATAACCTAAAAATCCGATATTGAATAAAAATCCAGTAATAATTCAAATAAACGAATTTGATAAAAATCTTACCTTATTTACTGTATCTAAATTACTTTAATTTCTATATTATTTTCACGATTTTCACTATTCACAAAACATTTTCTTTTCACACGTGTTAATAGTGAATGTCGTTAATGTTAAGTGTCAGTGGTATCCCTATGAGGCAAAACTAATCTTAGGTGGCAGCACCGAGCCGAGTACTAGACTCGCGGTTTATAATATCTTTGACCATATATCCCATTGAAATGAAAAAAATGTACAATTTCCACTAAAAGTATAAATTACCTTCGTATATAACACGAAGGAATAGTAACGAGTGGTATCTCTGTAAGTCAGGCCTATACGACCATGATCCAAACCATGCCAGGTCTAGCCACGCGCAAGTAAAAAAAATGCATCCAATCAGCAACGATACCAGCTACGCCGCCATATTAAAGAAAGTGAGCGGCAATTTCAAATAGGTGAAATAAACGAAAGAAAGTTTTTTCAATTTTCTGAAGAATAAAAGTATACGTAATTACGATTATTTCAATTTAAAAGTTTATTTTCGTTGCGTTGGAGAGTTAGCCCAATGCAACGTGGCTGACTGCAAGAGCCGTAGCTCTTGGGCGATGGGGTCGCCACATCCCGACGCCGTTGATTGTCTGAAAGACAATATTTTTTTGTAAACTTTAAGGATGGACTAAGATTACAAGGAACGCATTACTGTTGCTAAGGCAGGTTTCAAAACTGTAGGGAAAGATGACGATAAGTTTGCGTACCTATACAATAAATCTATATTCACGATGAAGTTTTCTTTATATTTCATTCTTTTAGTTAAAAAATTATTTCTTAGATTGAACATTTCGGGGTTATCAGGAGGGGTGATTCATCGCCATTCTGGTGCCCTATATATATGGTATTGTCTCCTTCTTGTAAGTATTGATGGCCTTCCTCAATATATACCATGTCAATGCTCAATCCCTTCGTGATCTTCCTGCTCATTTTGATGAGTTTGCTGATTATTTCGTTCAGAGATCCTTTTATATTATATCTGTATATGAAACTTGGCTCAAGCCTCAACTTTATTCGTCAAATATTAGCCTTAATAACCACTCACATTTTAGAAAGGATAGGGAGTCCAGTGGAGGTGGTAGGGTGCACGTATGTGTCCATACTGATTTAAATCTTACATTTCAGCAATAAAAACACTGTATTGGCTACGGACTTTTTATTTATTGACGTCTTTCAATCTCGTGAACGTCTACGGTTTGAAGTTGTATATAAACCACCTAGTGCAGTGTTTGGTAATGAATTTGAGACGGGCTTTTTTGATAACATGCCTAATTATAATAATGTTATAATTACAGAGGATTTTAATGCTATCTCAAATATTCGGTTCAAGCAATCCATATACTTTACGTCTTTTGTCAATTGAGCTGGTTCATTTATTCTACCACATAGACCATTCCGGAATGTCAAGTACATGGATTGATCTCGTTGCTGTGGAAGATCTAACTAAAGTACAAAATTATTCTTAACACCCAGTTTCCTTTCTGTCCAGCCATGACCTTGTATCTGAAGCTGATTGGAGAAGTGTATTTTCTGATGGAAATCTAAATTCAAATGTAGAAAAACTTAATAATATATTAATTTCAACATTTGGTGTAGTAGCCCCTGTACATGATTTTCAGGCAAGGAAAAAAAAACTTGTCCGCGGATATCAAAAGAGATTAAAAGGCTCAGCAGGGAGAGACAGAAAGTATTCCCGAGCTAGAAGGAGTAAAAACCAGGCACGATGGAAGGAGTTCCGTGTCCTTAGGAATTTGGTTCAAAATAAAATAAGAGACTCGGAAAGTAAATATGACCATATGATTTTTTTTATTATCATTATACCATAAAGCCGTTTCTCTTTCGGGGTAGGCATGAATTGCTTGGTTGGAAGGTAGTAGTCTGTGGACGGGTATATAGGTATAGGGTACATAGGTATGTAGGTGTAAGGTATAGATATTTTAGATTGGTCTAGAATTCTCGTGTTATTTATTTAAACCCACTTGGTCCCATTAGTATCCAAGGTCTTTGTTTCAGGTGTCATTCACTCTACTCACATTCTTTCTACCAACTATTTGTCGGCACATTTCTCTGTCCTGGCATACTATTCTAGCTTCCTTCACGTCCATGCATTTTTCATGCAAGGTCTCGTGTTACTATAGCTTCTTATGTCTCTTTGGATGAATGTCTCATTCACAGATTTTAACCATTCCTTCGGCGGTCTACCTCTGGGCATTCGGCTATTTACTTTACCTTTACACACCTGTTTGGTCAGTCGTTCATCTTTTATTCTTTCAAGATGTCTGAACTACTGATAACCTTCTTACCCTTATTATTGCGCTATTATTAACAATTTTGTTGAACATTTGTTTTTCATGCAAATTATTTTTTTTCAACTGAATATTCAACTTTTCCATCTTTGGTTGCAAATTTATCTTTTTCGTTTAAAAATTGTAATTTAGTATTGTTTTATTTTGTTTATCAACAGTTAATTGTAACATTCTGGCCCTACTTGGGGTTATAGACAACCTACCACTACTATTTCAAAATTGCCGGAGATTGGCCGACACTTGCCGAGGGGAGCTTCCTTCATTTCTTCAGTGGTCATATATTCAATCAAGCCGTTGTACATGTTTATTTTTACCCGTCTTTGAAGGCGAATTCTTGTTACATAAAATCCACGGAGAACTGTATTATTTCGCACTAGCATTGCAAAGACTTCGCCATTGCATGTTGATAATACACTTTGTATTCCGGTTGGAATGGGCGCAAGGACATTATATCTTTCTCTTACTTGAACTTGTGCATCGCGAGGAAAAGTGTATCCTCGAATTTCGAATCGCCTGTTCTGATTAGTGTGGGGAATAAGTCGAACAGATCTAAGTTGTTCAATTGTGAGTCCACCTAGGCGGGAAGAAGAGCGAAGGACAGGAGGAGATCTGGACCTGATACGAAGAGAAGACTCGGCAGGAGGAGGACACCTGCTCGGAGAACCCGAATGAGGTATGGCAAGAGAAAGAGACAAATCAAGGGAATAAGAAGGTCCGCGACGAGGAACACCAGGAAGAGAGTCGCCATTAAGTGAACCCTCGAATTGTGAGCTCAACTCTGCAACAACAAACGGAGGTTCAGTATTCTTAGTGTATTCTCTTTTGGCATATATTTATCTTCCGGTGAGGAAGAAGACCACTCAAAAACTACTTTTTTCGTTTTTTTGCTTAAATCCAAACTGAAATAAAACAACCAATAAGAAAATTTAACTATTTTCCCTTGAAAGTTCATTATTTTCAAGTGAAAAGTTTACTATTATATTTTTCGATCAGAATTCATATCTGTAGGAAAGAAATTATACTATTTGGCTATTAATTTAACTATTTTGGTGGAAAATTGATCAATTTTAGTTGAGAATTGAAACCTTTGGTTCAAATCTAACTTTTTTTAAATTCATATTTACGGTTTAAAAATTAAACTTTCAGAACCGAGATTCTCCGTCTCTAGAAGCCGAGCTTTTCTTGTCAGCTAACTTCACAGTTTTGCAATCTGCTCTCTAATTATTACAAAACTTATAGTGCAATGAATTAATTGTTATTTTTTTTAGTAAAACTTTTTCTTGAGTAAGATTTTCCAGTCCCCTCCTCATAAGAAACAGTAAGATTTTATTAAACCCCTTCAACCCCTAATCGTCTCACGTAATTTGTGAATGTCTCAATAGGAGAGTGCCATATGTGTACACGCACATATAGTACAAGTTTTGTATCGATAAGGAAACTTTCCGAATTCCATTATTCGAACACTCACATTCTGTATTTCCGCGTAAAAATGTAGATCAAAGTCGTACTCGCTTAGGACAATCTCAAATGAAGTTTAAAATAGAAGAACAACCGGGATAGAATGAGGATTGAAGCGCAAAAATTCTGATTCGCATAGAGCTTATAAAAATCTACTTAAAATTAGAGGTATATAATTTTCTTATATTTACGAATAGAATTGATGATGGACGCTAAGTATAAGACGTAACAAGAAACAATTTTCATCCTTTCTGACCAGAGGAAAATCTCATTAACGTATTAATGTAGATTTGAATAAGCAATTTAACTCATGAGGATTTCTGTTCTTCACCGGATTACGTAGCATATCTCAAACTCTTTATATCATAGATAATATGCGTAAACGTTGTTCTGCTGAGATATTTACATATCATTAGAGTAACTCTCAAGCTGAAAATGTAGTTATAAATTTCGTTAATACTGATATCACAATCAACATCATCTTTTCCGTTTAAACGCAGCAATCCATCAATTTAAAAAATTTTGACCAGGAATTTGAAACTTTCATCTAGTTTTCAAACTCCCGCTCACTTTAAATTATAATTCTTTACAGAAAGTCAATGCATGCAAATAAAAATTGTAATTCCTAACGTGAGTCTCTGTTCAAAGTCAGAATTACATTATATGAAATATATTATAAATTTACTATTCCATATAAAAAATTATTTTTTCGAAGTCAAGATTGTCATTCTTGATGCGAATTTCCTGTCTCAAGCTCAAAATTATAATTCTGTACTAAAATTCCCTCTCCTAAGTAAAGCTATAATTGTACACGGAAATTCCCTGTCTTGAACTCAAAATTATAATTCTTGACGGAAATTCGCTGTCCCAAATTATAATTCTTTTTGAAAATTCTCTGTTTTAAGTCAGGATGATTGTAATTCCTAACGTAGATCCTAAGTCATAGTTCTTTTATTTATTTGCTGTTCCAGCTTGAAATTATAAATATTTGTTTAGAAAGAAAAGTTTTTGATGACGAATGGAGACTGAGTGTTTGGAATATTAGAGATGTGAATTCTCTTAGAGAAAATTGCAAGAAACAATGCACTTAAGGAAGCTAGATATTTATGTATACCCGAAACACAGAAAAAGGGATGAGACAGAAGAGTCATGGAAAATAGACAGTTGAAAATCGGACTCAAACTATGGTCAGAAGTAGATAGTGCATCAGATGGTAGTCAAGGAGTCGGTGTTATTATGAATGAGACAGCAAAATAGCATGTCGAAGAGAAGAAATACCCAGCTAGGAGAAATTCCAGACGAAGATACGTGGTGTCCGTAGCTATAATGGAAAACCAAGTTCTTTTTAACCTGAGAACAAGATAAAAAAAAACAATAAGTACATCCCATTGAACGTGTTCTTGCTTTGATGTGGCGGTAGGGCTTGAGCTTTCCTCTCATGACTTTGATGGTCACGTTGGTGGTAGCACTGTTACTGACAGGTACTGCCCGGAAATCGTCGAAGCCCCTTTGTTCCACCGTTGGTGATAACAGGATGCAAACTGGTGGTAGTGAGTTGCGTGATGGACAGACAGATCTTCTCATAACATGCGAAGGATGTTTCTCTCAAGAGTTCCCAGACAGGAATGCCACAGCAGCGCATTAATTTCCGAACCCACCACAAAGAGTACTCATTGCGCTACCAAATTGAACACGAGATGGGAGCGACCACCACTTCGTTAGATGAGATCGCCTTTCGCTAAAGATTTTTAGTGAATTTCCCTGTGGTACTGACACATGGTCCTGGTAGTGTATGTAGAGGCAACTGGACATGACGTGGCTCCGTTTAGTTAAGGACAGAGTAGCACGGTTGCTTTGGATGGAATATCTGACACCCTCCGCCTCCTGGAGGCCCTGCACTCCGCCCTGTCTAGAGCACTTCAAAACATCTTGGAAAACCCAGATCACTCGCCATATTTTAATACGGAGGGTTCAACATATATGATTCCCAAAAAGGTAGATGCTGGAAGTCCTAGTGATTATCGATCAATCACTTGCCTTTCGACCCTTTATAAGTTTCTCACGGCCATGATTTTTGAGATCTTCTATGAATATTCTGCGGAGAACAACGTCTTCTCTGGATGAAAAAAGAAACAAGTCACGATTCATAGCGTAGTTGTGTTGCATGCGAAACACCACCATGGCAATTTGCACGTGGCCTATATTGACTCACAACATGCGTTCGCCTCTGTACCCAACGATGATTCACTTGATATTCTTAAGACATATAAGATCTGACCTTCTTTCATTTAACTTCTGGATCATGCTATGCACACATTGTGCACAAAGATTAAATGTTTAGTCGTACAGTAATGAGGGATACCCGGTCCTTACCCATTAAACGAGGAATCTTTCAAGGTCATTTATTTAGTGCACTATGGTTTTGTTCAGCGTTTAACCCGCTAAGTTGAAGGCTTAACAACACGTCTTTTGATTTCAAAATTAATGGCTGAGTAGCTGAGCCTTAACTCACTCACCTACTCTACATGGACGACATAAAGGCTTATGCAACCTTTTTGCAATTCTACAATGACATCAAGATGTCTCTGATCGTGGACAAATGCAGAAAGCTGCATATATTCCGTGGAGAGGTAAATACTCTAAAGATGCTGGAAGATCGCGATCTGATTGGGGTGATGACGGATATAGACATATTGCAGGCAAGGGGTCCGCTCCACTTTTCGATTAAAAAGGTGCTTGAGACTTCTTTTTTGGGTTGCATTATTCTGGTTCTGGCATCCGACATGAGTGCGAAGAACATCACAATGGCATTGAACACCTTTGCTTTTCATCTCCTAACAAACCACCCATGGTTGGGGGAGAGAACTCTTTTCAGAGACGGAAGGATTTGTCATTGCCATCTGGGACTAGGTAATAAATACAAGAGATTACCAAAATCACATACTCAGTATGGCGGCAGTGATTGACAGATGCGGCTTTAGTGGAGATCTCAATAAGAACATCGAACAAATTGTCCTGAACACTGGCTTACACTGAGAGTGTTTCAGTGGGAGGAGTTCATAAACCACTCGACGCATCCTATGGTTCCGTCACTCACGATATGTACCGGGACAGCCAAGTGCATGCTATTTGAAAATCCTCCAAGTGTTTTTTTTACGTATAACGTGACAAATATAACACTTTCCTGAAATAGTACAATTTGATACCTAAAAATCAATATAATAGAATATAGGAAGGCAGAAAACAGTTGTACAAAATATTCTAAACGTAGAAGTAAGTTATCAGGGTTTCAATATTATTATTTTTCAAATGTGTCATGCTAGCATAGGTGCAAATGTCAGCCGTCAGGAAAGATACCACATGGGACTGCAACTGCATACGACTTTTTTGAAAAAATATCATAAACTTAAAGGTAAGTCATAAATGTCTAAATAGTCATATTTCTCAAGACTAGAATGTATGTTCTCAGTCATGTACCATTCTTTTTCGATTTAGGACCTTTTAGTTTCACGAAATACAAGCAACTGTCCGAAATTTAAGGTAAGTCTACCCGATCTGATACACTAACATGAAATTTTTTATATTTTATTTTTATTTCGTGACACTGAAAGGTCATTATCGACAAAAGAATGTGTAATGTTGCAGTTTTCATACTGTGAGTTATTTGTTGTCATTTGTCACTTTTTGAATTTTAAGCAACCCATTTTCTCTTCGCGAAGGCCCGTCGGAAAATACGAAGTCTGGCTGCGGTTTGATAGGTTGAGCTCATGCTCTATTTTCAGTTTTATACCAGTATTCTGGTTCTTTAGTTAAAAGTATTAACGACTCACGTACTTTGAAACGAGAAGATCGAATTCTTTTGAGACAGTTGTGGGATTTGTTTTCCTCTATTTATTCCTTTGGGGTTTCTTTTCTTTTAATATGAAATGGCTACGAGCTATGCGGGAAGCGTGAGATTCAAGAGACGCGCGCTCAAACTGGACAGCGAAACGAGCCGCACGCATTCACAATTACCTTTGAGCCTTGACCTTTACTTTTAAAAGCCCTGCACACAAATATGGGGAAAATACAGACTGAACGCGTAGCGCGAGGTAAATAAATTATCGAACGTGAAAAGCGAAATAAATATATTATTAAGCGGGAAGCGCGAGAACCAACAGGCGCGCGACCCAAGCGTGCTTAAACTTGCGAGCCCAGTGCGCGAAATGCAGAGGGAGTCAGTAGGAGAAGCAGCATCACGGAATACGTCTGCAATTCTGGAGTGGATCTTCTGGAGGATGATGGAAAGTGGGCTGGCTGTGCTGGCGTGTGGATTACTGGTTGAGAGCGCAATAAATTGATCTTGTACAACGTGGGTCAGCCCCTCGAAGCAGCCGACGGACGCGGAAAAGCGCGGTCAGAAATCCACATATCGTAGTCGAAAGACGCGAATCGGTACGGAAAGTATTACGCAGAAGCGATAAATAGGTCCGTGGCGCAACCCGCCTGGTGGTGGTCAGGACTTGGCGTGTGAGAGCATCAAGCTCAACTTTTACTCTATGTCAGACTTTTCTATGAAGTAGTTGTTCACTTCGAAAATTATTTTTCAGCATTGCCTATTGTGCAAGGTAAAATGCCCAAAAAAACTTCTAAAAAGTGCATTCATTGATTGTTACTCTCTGTATCTGGCATTTTGATCTGTAGCGGGCTAGGTATATGTTCTTTTCATTATTTTTATTGAATTGACGGTGTTTTATATATTGCTTACACGACCTAATCCTTCGTATTATCTTTTTCTTTTCTCTGTATGCATAAGGATTGCAGTTTTTTCCCCACGCCACTCCGCTGATTTTAAAACCAAGGTTAGGTTCTTTCAAAGCTTCACAAAACGATTTATAGGCAGAAAGTGATCAAAAAAGGTATCTTTTCTCTTAGACATTTTTTTTTTATCGTATTTTAATGGCTTTGACTGATTTTTCATAATGGTGTTTTTACCTGTGATTTCGATCTAATTGTTTACATGCTGTTTATTTTTTGTGCATTTTATTGATCATGACCTGTAACTTTTTCGTTAAGCGTTGTTCGGAGTGAATTTTTTGGGGTATTGTTTGTTGGGTAAAAGGTTATGTTAGGGATTTGAGTAATGTCATGGAGTGGGGGTTGGTTGCTTCGAGTTAATCTGTCTTTGACTTACCTATTTTTATTTATTGGGGTGTCCATGTTTTTTCTCATGAAACTCCTACCGCAACCAAGTCCAAGTTATCATGATCGCTTTCTGTGTTAGTGGGTTTAGTCATTATTTTCTTGACTGTGCCCGATATAAGTTCATTTAATCAAGTTAAGTTTGAATTAATATTGGTGGAACACCCTGCACATGTTTGTCACTTGCGACACGCAAGTATTGCTTGCTGCACGTGCAAAGTTGTTTGCGCTTGAACGGTTCGCCTCGGTCGGCGATTAAAATTCTCAATGAAAAGAGGAACGCTTTTTATAAGTTCTTTTCAGGTTTCACTTTCTTACCCTAATTATTTCAATTCTGTATTTCGAAATCCAGTTTTTGAATTTCGCAAATATTATTTTAGACTTTTTTGGGTATTTTGTCTTACGCCCCATTACATTTTTATTCCTTTGGAAGGTTATATCCCGTCTTGTGGAGATTTTAAAACGAGATTTTGTAAATTATTATCCATTTTACATGGCAAGATATATATTTCGAACTTTTTCTTGCGAAATATGGCAAGTGGGCAAATGAAAACATATCATTATAGGTACATAATAAATTTCATATACATTCATATATCAATACGCCTGTTGGGTAGCTACGGCAGCGCCACCAATTTAAAACCATTGTGAAGAAATTTGCATTTCAGTTTAATATTAACGAAAAATCGTATAGTAAACAATTGATTTTAAACTGAAGATTACCGTCTTCGATTAGAATGAATTGATATTCGCTGCTTTTTTTCATGAACATTGACCTAATAACTTCGAGATACCCAGTAGTTCGCGTGTCAGATGGCACTGTTTTCAAAGTCACAAAGGTACCCTTCAGGCGTATTTGGGGAGTTAATATGTGATCGTCCGCGAAGAAAGGGACCTAATGCGGAAAAAATCGATTTTCATGCTATTAAGCCAATCGATAGTTTCTGAGTTACTCTTTTGTTTCCCGTAATCAGAAATTTTTTAGGCTAATTACTTTTTTTGTTATTGAGCTACAAACATAGGCATGATAAGCGTACGCGGAGACCCAACGAGAGGCCTACGAACGCCAGCTCCACTACTTACCACTACAGCTGTACGCGACGTTTTAGGTTTTGAGAAGGAACAGTGTGTGTGACATTTTGGGTTGGGCGCCAGGTATCACGAAGGTAACATTTTGGTGAGCAAATTAGGGGGTGAAAATGCCTGGGAAGGTGTTAACACAATCAAACGCTTAGGAATTGTAAAAATGAATGCAACGTTTATTGCCACTTACAGTTGCGTCCACAGACCAGCTGTTCATGGCAATAAGCATCAGACTACTGGTAGGGGACGGATAGCGCTTGGAAGCGGGAGAGACGACTGGAAGGCGTCGGTAGACGACTGAAGATCCTCTCCGAGAGCAACACGGTAGTTGGCGGCATCAGACACACTAGTTGATGAGAACATTCACCCTACACTGTCAAGACACTATTAGCGTTAGGCTCCCGACCACTGGAAAACAGTGAATACTAGGCGAGGACGAGCTAGACTGGCTAGGCCTGCGATGGCAAGCGCGTCATTCGACGCTTCGAAGCCACTTAAACGCGAAACAGACAGTAAATTGTAAAAGAGCAGAAGATCCAGTAAACATTTTTGGGTTTTGAAAGTTTTTTCGTATTTCTGAAATTACTGTATTACACTCCTTGTCGTGCGTCATGAATCTTGAATCTAATTGGTGATGACGTGAAACACTTTTGGAATATTTCTTCTTGTACTTTCTACTTTTGCGTTTTTTCACGATTATACATTGTCACAATTGGAAATACATACTTCGGCAAAAAACAACAGTCTTTCAAGCTACTTCCGAAAAACAGGTTTTCGGCTACAATACGAGATTTTTAAAGTGTATGGGAAACAGCAACCGTCCTTTCGCTTTAGTTTTTCAAGGCATACAACGTATACTGAGCTTCGGTAAAAGTGCATTCGTTTTTTTTTTATTTTGTAACCCAGTGTCACCTATACTTCAACTAGATGATCAATGACAAAGGGGTGGCCACCAAGACCAATGAAACAGAGATGTGTACTTGTTCCATGTGTGTCTTTAATCGAAACGGAGTAAAAAATAACATCTGAAAGCAACTAATGCCGAAACACAGGCAATTTCGAGACCTTCAACGAAGTAGACAAATGTATGATAGCTTCTCAGGTATGAGTCATTATATATTTCATCCGTAATCAGAATCTAACAATGATTTCACTCAAGGCGTGATTTCGAGTTATTTTATGAGATTTTAAAGATTTTTTCTATCAATGCAGCATGACCGCTGCCGCACAACACGTTTTCTTATTTTTATTTGTAGCGAGCATCATAACTCGAAAACGGGTTATCTGAGATAAAAAAACCAACAGCATTTCAGTAGTATATTCATCTACGCAATTCGTGAACAAATTTTCACGGAATAATTCAAATAGGAATTTTGTGAAAAGTAATGTTCTTTAATATTGACTCCTAAATAAGAGTAGTGCATAAAACCAAAGCACGGAAAAGTTAACCTCTGTCCAAGGTAGAGTGACTATGATCGATCTTCGGATAATTGCTTGATTCCAACAAGTAGTAACAATTATGGATCAAAAATCGGGCAGCTTTAATACACCTAATTCAAATTTTTTCAAGGAATTTAGGAATTTCCACAATTAATCTGTACTAACGTCAAAGTTTGCCTAAAAATTTGTTATTTTAGTTAAAAATGTATCTCTTTGGTTAAATACTTAACTATTTTGTTGAAAATTGTTTCGCAATTGGGAGATTTGTTTAATAATTCGTTTATAACGTACGTCAAATGGATTACCAACGAAACAGTTCAAAAGAATGAAAATATTAGTTCACTTACGAGAATATTTATTGGAGAAATTGTTTTCAACAATACATCATAGTTGGTCATGATTTTATGAACGGTTTAGATTCGTTTCAATGTGTGACCTAAGAATAAATATTATTGCAGATTGAATGAATTGAAAGATCGAAGCTAGTCAAGTGTTCAAGTATTCAATTCTGAGCATTTCTAATAAAAAAATTTCAATTCGCCAAGAAATAGAGCCTGTAAAGGATTATGAGTAGTAAATTCTGGGCCTAAACCGCGCAACCGAAATGAAACCTGAACCATGTTTTATTCACAATTTTTTTTGTTGCTCAAAATGTTTAAAGGATACTTTGCTAAAAGATCGTCTTTTTGGGAAAAAATTAATACTTGCGGGCTAAAAATCCATCATTCTGGTTATGAATTCATGTTTCTGGTTCAAAATTCAACGATTTTTCAAAAGATCATCTCTTTTGTTGAAAGTGAAATAGTTTTTCTTGAAACCGTAGGTGATAATCCGGTGAAGCCTGCTATTGATACAGTTGAACAATTTTTTCTTCTTTTTCTCGAAAGTGGGGGCACGGGACATAGAAAGGATGTGTAGTCCGAAATTTGGAACATTTGAGGCCTGGATTTCTTCGTGGTTAAAAATTTGTCTTTATTTGTTAAAAGGTGAACTGTTTTTTTAAAAATTCATTATTCTGGTTTCAGGTTCATCGTCTTAGTTATATATTCTTTTTTTTAACCATTTTGTTGAAACATGTTTTGTTGTTGAAATTTCAACTATTATATTTTTCGTTGAGAAATCCTCTTTTCATTGAAAATTTAACTGTTTTGGTTTGAAATGAATAAAGAAATTCAACATTTCAATAAGAAATTGTTTATTTTCATTTGTAAAAAATTCTATGTTAAAAATATGACAAGATTAACATTTTCGTCTTTGAATATTGATGCTAAGGGAAAATGAAATAATTATCAGGAAAAGTGTCCAAAGCCAATGCCGCCGTGTGAATAAAATCACTAGACGATTATAGAATGCATCCTCAAAATTACCAGTTACAGTGGTTACTCGGTCCTGCGGCTCGTCTCATCTTGAAATCGCCAAACGATATAAATTCTCGGAATGTACAAATTCAGTTTACTGAGGCCCAGTTCCCAGTTTAACTGTAACATTTTGATGCTACATCGGTTCACAAACCATTAATATTTCAGTCTGATATACAAGAAAAATTAAATTAATGTCGTTGGCGAAAGTCATCTAGCATTATTGTTTTAAAATTCTTTGAAATTGGGCGTTCCCTGGCTAAGGGAGTATCTTCGATTTCTTTTGTGGTCATCATTTCAACCTCGCCGTTGTACATGTTTATTTTTACTCGTTTTTGAACGCCGTTCATCATTGTATACATTCCACGAAGAACTGTGTTATTTCGCTCTAATATTGCAAAGACTTCACCATTGGACGTTGTTAGTACGTTTTGCATTCCGGTTGGAATGGGCCCCAGAATATTATATCTTTCCCTCACATGAATTTCTGCATCGCGAGGAAAATTATATCTTCGAACTTCGAATCGACGGTTCGGATTCGTGTGGGGAATAAGCCGAACAGATCTAAGTTGTTCAATTGTAAGTCCACCCAGGCGGAGAGGTGAACGAAAGGCAGGCGGAGACCTGGACCTGACACGAAGACAAGGTTTGGCAGGAGGATGAGACCTGACCGGAGATTCCGGTGTGTGAGGTATGGTAAGAGAAAGAGTCAAGTCAAGAGAAGGTCTGCGACGAGGAACACGAGGAGTAGAGGCTCCATTAGGTGAACTCTCGAACTGCAAGCTCAACTCTGTAACAAGAAACAGAAGATTCAATATTCCTTGCGTATTCTTTGCCGGCAACTTCACAGTTGTGCTAGTCCACTCTATAATTTATTACACAACTTATAACGCAATGAATTACGAATTTTCTTCGAAATGAAATTCAGTTTTGGTCTAACAGATTGAATTTCTGGTAAACATTTCTCTAAGTTATTATATCTTTGGATCTTTCTACTTTTTTGTTGTAAAACTATTTCTAAAGTAAGTTTGTCGACTTCCCTCCTGACGAGAAACAGGGGCCTAAATGCTAACATTCAATTATACATACCTCCTGATACAGTTGTCCAATTTTAATTTTTGTGAGGGTTTTGGAAAGCTCTTTCGACGAGGTTTACAAGAAGAATAACAACATCATTTAAAAAATAATTTCACCCCGAGTTTTCATTTTGAAACCATTTTTTGAGTTTTTTCCCCGAATGAGGAATTTTTCATTGTTTTAAGTAAGGAAGAAAAAAGCTTGATATTTCCTCTTGAAAAACATCCCAAAACGAAAATAGGATGGAGGGCATTGGTTGAGTTGCAGAAGGCCATACGGGCTCAGTTGCCCCGCGCCTACTAGCTGCAGCGCTACCAGGCATTCTGTAGTGTCTTAGTGGTTCTAATACTTGATAAACATAATTTTTTTGTGATATTTTTTATCTGCAAGGAAAATCATATAGTCACAGATGAAAACCTTCAAACGCTATTCGATTCGTCAAAGACAGTGCCGGGCACACAAAAATACATTTTCTTTGTACCCTCTTCGAAATCGACTCTGATTTTAAAAAAGTATTCGTCGTATCCGCAGCATGCCATTTTTCCGAAGAGAAAGGTCGCGAGGAGAAGAGAAAAGTAAAGTTAAAATTAGATTTAAAAAAGTCATTTTTTAAGTATCACTATGAGAGGCAAAGTGACTCAGACCAAAAAGAAAACCCATAACTTGAAAAGAAAGGGCACTCACATCAAAAAGCACCCTAAAATATGAAAGGTAAGGAGACTTACATAAAAAAGCTTCCCAAATTGTTAGAGTCGAGGAGATTAACATAAAATATACATTAAAACGTAATACTTCTTCAAAATCAGAGACGACTTTGGAGAGAGTAATTATAGATGTATTATTTTATTATAATCATCAGTAGAATCGAGGATGATAAGGCGATAGAAGAAACAATTTTCATGTTTTCTGATAAGAGGAAAAGATAATTAATGTATTGTGAACAATGTAATTACCAACTCAACTAATATATATTCTGCTTCATTGGATTATATAGTGTGACTTTTAGAAGAAAAATGTACCTAGTAAATTCGTTAAAACTGATATATCAATTTCACATGTCAAAAAATCGTTTTTCCAAGTCTTATTATAAATCTACACAAAAATTCTCTTCTTGAAAATGAAAATTATCATTCTTCCTGGACTCACAAGGGCGATTTATTCTATTTCAAATTTTGAGCTATAAATTAGACAAATTGAAAGGTTCGTTTTCAAATGAGATCATGGAGGTTACGAATACAATGTCTTCATAGTTCGCAACTATCGGATATGAATTCATTTTAAGAACATCCGAATCATTCCGGAATCTGTGTCCGAACCAATTCGAGTTAATCCGAACCAATCCGAAAAAGTTCTACATTTTGTTTGATTTAAATCGGTAAGAACTTTCTTCCGACTCAATCCGGTTCAATCCGAACTTACAATACAAACCAATCCAAACCAAATTTTCAATCCAAATGAATCGAAATTAATCCGAACTAGGATTGACCTGAACCGATTTTCAAATTCCATTTTTAACATACACATTCTGTGGTCCCCCATAATGAATTCAGATTAAAATCGTATTCATTTCGGACAAACTCAAATAAGGTTCAAAAGGAAATAGCAAGTTGGACAGAAGGAGAATTCAAGGGCACAAATTATGATTAGCATACAGCTTAAAAAATGTACCTAAAATTATAGATATCTTATTTAATTATATTTACCAATATAATTGAGGATGACCGCCAAGTATAAGATGAAAAAAGAAACAACTTTTATCATTTCTAATCAGAAAAAAATGTATGTATTCTGAAGAATATAGTTAACAATGTAGCTAATCAATATTCTTGTTCATCAGATTATGTAGTGTATCATATAGTCGTTATCTCATGGATAGTAGGCGCCAAACTGGTTCTGCTCAGGTATTTACATTTTATCAGTGACTTTCAAGGTAAAAACCTAACTGCTAAATTCGTTAAAACTGACACCATAATTTATTTAATATTTTAAGCTTAAGAGCAAACACTCTTTGAAATTAAAAAAAATGTAAGGCTAATTATAATTCTTCAATAATATTCCCTATTTGAAAATGGAAATCATAATTCATCATGGCAATATTCGGTTTCAAGTCTGAAGTATATTATACGAATTATATTTGTTTTTTTTGTGCCATGTCAAAAATTAATTGTTCAAAGTCAATATTATAATAACTGATAAATTTTATCGTTAAAATGCCAACATTATAGTTTTGTATGGAAATTTACCTGCCCCAATCGGCAGAATGATATTTTTGTACTGACACTTCCTATCTCAAACTCAAAATTATAAGCCCTTACTAATATTCCCTGTCCCAATCGAAAATTATTTTTTTTTTATAATAACCCCTTTTTTAAACTCAAAATTATATTTCTTCACTGATTCCAAGTTATTACAAAGAATTTTTCATCAATTTGTGGGATTTCAAAGTATTGAAAGGGATTTGGAAGAATTTCAGTATATTTATTGGCATTTTACAGCATACAATATTGCACTGAAATTTAGCACATTTCAATCGATTTAAAAAGATTTTATGCGATTCAAAAAATTCAGTGGATTGTGATGTAGTTTTGCACCCCACAAAACCTAGATTCAAAGTTCAAATTTTAACGTAAAGATAACATATTTGACGCTTCGAGCAGGTTTGGCACTCTGTGCTTGAATTGTATGTTTCTCCAAGTTAGATTAGTAAACAAAATTCCCTTTTATTATATTTTTTTGGCGCAATTATGACGATTTTGGCGGTCTTGAGTTAGGAAACTCAAGAATTCGTCCATCTTGTTGAGTCATTGATTAGGGTAAGCTGTCACCTCCTTTTAGAATGTCCCTGAAGTTCGCTACATGATCAGGTGATTTTCTTTTAAATTTATTGTGAGGGTTGTCCTTTATCAAAAGTAAGGATAAGCTCTGGGCGACATGACTACAAAGTTCGTCAGCGAACAGGCATCTTCGCCAAAATTGTAGTACTGGAGAGACTTTGCTAATGCCTGTATGTTTTTCAAAATCTTTTGAGGGTTGTATGGAAAATCGCCCTACATCTGCTGGTCGCTAGGTTCCATCCACCAATCCTTGCCTAGGAGTTCAACCGATTCCAAAGGAATCGAATATATATATATATATATAGTTGAAAGTTTTTCATAAGGACAACCGCAGGATTTCACCGGGAGCAGGTGCATTGATCTTGCAAAAATTTTACGTGAATGTTACATTCATTATGTAAACCATAACATTTTTGTTGCAATTTTTAAGCCCTCAGAGCGACAATTTTTTCCGCATAATAAAAAATCTATAATTCCTTTGGAGACCTTACATTTTTGAAAGTTCTCTAGAATATTCCATACAATTATAGAAATATATTTTATCCGAATAAAATTTAAAAGCGGGTTTCTTTTTATAGTGTTTGGTATATACGTGTTCTAATGTCTGCGAGTTACTAATTCTATAACAATAACTATGTATTTTGAAGCGAGTCTATGCAGTGAAGCCAGATTCGATTCAAATACATTCGTTTCAAATTCCTTATTTTCCTCTCCTGAATAATTTCGATTTTCGGTTCATTGCTCTGCTATCAAATTACTTTGATTTTTCTTCAGTTTAAATTAATAAAAAAAAACTTTCTACCAATTCAGGAGTGACGACAGGATTAGGTCTCATGATCTATGCGGCGATAATTATCAATGTCAGTATGACTACGCAATGAGTCTTAATCGGGATCTTGCTCATTTTACAACGAATTACTACAACACTTGGAAAAGTATTAAAGAAGCCAATTCTAGAAGAAGTGAGTCGATTTATTCTAATTTCCATTGTATTTAGTAATCCTTTTTTCCCCTTTCCATTCTACTACTTGTTAATATTATTTATCTTTTCTCAATAACTCTCAAGGCTAAATATAATCTAGATTTCATCTAAATTTGGCATGGTACATTATTTCTTTATTCTTATTCAATTTTTTTATTTGTCATCTTATTTCTTCAGGGGACAGTTAATAGACAATATTAATCTTGCGAAATATTTCCATGGTTTCTAGCTATAACTTGCGGAATTCTGGAAACTCCGCGATTTGGTCGTAAAAGCAATTTCTATTTTGTACCTGGAACAAGAGTTACGTTCGAGTGTAACCAGGATTTTGTATTGATTGGCGATCAACGTAGGACGTGTGAACCTAATGGAAGATGGGACCTTCCCGAGTATGGATACACGGAATGTTTGCGTAAGTATCATTTTCAAATACACTTTAAAAATATTTATTCACTCTGGCAATATTGATTTTAACATAGTACATACTACATCTTTTATATAGGTATACATAATATGTCATTCTGTTATAATCAATTTTAAAATTAAATTTCAACATCGTAGGTTAATCACTAAAGCGAATTGAATTTGTTACTCCATATATTTCACATTTTAAAATTAAAAGTTTAATTCAATTTCGAACTAATCAAAGGGATGGAAAGTTAATTAAATTTTATTACTGCTGGATATTAAAATTTTATGAAGTTTAAAAATTAATTAATTTGTTCAAATCACCCCTCCCATAGTTCCCCTCCCCTACTCACACCACTTCCCCAGCTTCTTCCTTCTCTACTTTTTCCTCTCCTCACTTCCCCAACTAATGCTCCCTTTCCCCTACTTCCCTTCCCGAGCCTACACTTTCCCACCCCTAGTCACCCCTATTTCTAATAATTGCCCCTAATTTCACTCACTTCCCCTTCCCATCTCCCCTACTTCAACTTCTTCTACTCCCATCATTTCCCCTCACCCCCTTGGAACAAAGTAAGACGGATGGACGGACGGATGGACGGACGGACACCCGACGGAAACTGTAAGGGTTTCTGCCCGGGGCTACATTACCTAAAGAACCCATTTTTTTGTAAAGTATTAATTGTTTCATTTGTAAAAATAAGTTCTGGTTAACAAATAAATAAATCCGTAAAATACAGGTCAAATCGAGTACTCGCAGCGCACAGCGTGGACGACAATTGGTATTATGAGTGCCTTCTTAATCCCTGCACTGGCGTGCGTGGCAGGTGTTTTTGTTTGCATGAAAAAACATCAGCATCAGGGAAGTTCGACAAAATCCTGGCGATTTTCCGACCGCGGATCCGTAAATGATTCGACTCTCTCGCGACAAGCCACGCCTTTGAAACCCTATGATAGAACCCTTTCTCCTGTAAGCGATTTGAGTTCGAGCATTAGTGGTTCCGCGAGAAAACGGCGTACATATGATGGTGTTTATTATACACACGAGCCACTTCCGAATAGACCAGTAATTACTTTTGAGGAAAAAGAATGGGATCTCAAAGAACTAGATTCCTTAAATGGATCAGAATCGACACCGGAGTTGTTAAAAAAACCCGGAAGTCCTAGCAAAGAGAGCGATGTTTAGAAATATTGTATGAATGTAATAATTGTGTGAATTTAAAACAAAATGAAGCATAACACTCGTGTTGCATTCATGTAAAATTCGTGTTATATTCGTGTTTCATTCGCATTACATTAATGTTTCAATTATGTTATACTATTATCACATTGTGTGTTATATCCACGTGACATAAACCTCAAATTCGTGTTACATTATTGTTACATTATTGTTACATTATATCACATTGATGTTACATTCACGTGGCATGTCTGTTACATTCAGTTTACATTCAAGTTACACACATTTTTCATTTATTTTGTAACTACGTTCAATATATATTTTCATTCATCTCACAGAAATATTACCACCATAATTAAAAAACTAGTGCTGTATGGATATTAACAAAATACCATATATGTATATTGGATGAACTTCATGATTTTAACTCAATTTTACATTCATGTTAGACAAATTTTACATTTAAGTATTACATTAGTCTGACAAAACAAGTAATGCTGCATAAATTAGACATATATATATATATATATGAATGTAACATGAATGTTTCATTGATTAGTGATTCAATAAAATCCATTTTTTCTTGAAGCTCATAAATTCTTGAAGCAAGTTTTTTTTTTAATGAGAAAGCAATTCCCAATTTCTTAAAAATAAAAAAAATGTTATTGTGTGTTACTACTTTCAAGTTATTGCCAAAATAAAAATAAATTGTGTCCAATATACGTTTTTAAGGTCAGATTTTAACCTAAATAATCATTTAAAAATATGAAAAAATTTATAAAATACTTTCAGAAACAATGCCAAAACGTTCAGTGTTTGAAAAAGATGATAAAATTTTCTTTGTCTTTATTAACTAATTCAGAAAAAACACACTTTAATTGATAAAAAGTGTGACTGAAACATGAAGCACGAGGAAAAATATATTCATTTTTGCATATAATTCTTATCTTTTAAATCTAGTTAATTCCAAACCAAAATAATTTTTTGTATAACGGCATTTTGTGATTTTCAATCAACCTTCATACTATATAAATGATAAGTAAACAATGTATACATGTTGCAAACATGTTAAATAAATGTTAAATTTATGTTAGATTAATTTTAGGTTCATGTTGCATTCATATTGCATACATTTGACATATATAGTATCAGAGAATAGTATACACACAGCTTGCACACATTTTTACACTAATTTTACATACGTGTTGCATGAATGTTATATCATTGTTGCATCCGTATTATATCAATGTTTAATTCGTTTTGTATAACTTTTGAAGACAACATTTGTCTACAGTATCCCTTCTGATTAAGTTACATCGAGCATATTACATCGAACGTAACAAAGAAATTGGAAAAATGTAGTAATAACGTGCATAAGTACATAAGCGCTTGCGTTAAATTAAAAATGTTCTGGAAATTAATTTACTCTAGGTAATGTTTTTCTCTCAGCTGTGGAATAGAAATAACGTTAGCAACTACTTATAGGAAGAAATTTCTCTCTAGTATATAAACTTTAATATAAACACGCGAAGTAATATATTATTATATTCATTATTCAAATTTTAATTTTAAAATTGTCGGTCATCAACTTATAAAATCTTGTATCACTCTCTATATTAATGTAATAAAATCTCTCTATTCCACATACTTGCAGATTTTGTTGTTACTGGTCAAAAATTTTTAAATCACATAGTAAGGTGTGGAATGGAAATTTCCGCCACAGTGTATCGTGAAATTTCCATTTTCGCTCCTTCTATCCTCTGAAATTTGGAAAAAGAAACGACAAAATTTAATTGGCTTTAATTAGACTCGTGAACTAATTATGAAGTCGCGGATCTGTTAAATAATTGAATTTAAGGTCTTCATTTTGCTTCCTTTTTGTCTGTGAATGCAGACTGACATAAAGAAAGAGTATTTTTTAATGATACTTGTATTTTTCAATAAAAAACAGGTCAACAGGAATACAGCTCTCGTCAAGCAGGCGTAACTTTTGGTATTATTCTCGCATGCTTGGTACCTGTCCTGCTAATTGTGATCTGCGTTGCTTTCCGCGTCCTAAAGGGTCGTAAGGAGGAACGCGAACAGGAAGAGGTACTCTCCAGGTAACGATTGAAATTCTCGCACATGTAGATAATAAAAATGTTAATGAGACATCTTACTGCAAATCAGGCATTTTTCTTACACTATTTCTTTAGTTGCTCAATGAAATGTGTATTAAGTTGCTTATTGCAATAGGGTGGTCCAAAAGATAAATTTTCGATTTTTGGTGAACGATCCCCCCGATTCATTCGTTTTCCAGAAAAAGTTCCATAATTTCTTTTTTAAATCGATCAATATCCGTGCAAGCCCACGCGCCTTTGGAACCAACGTGGAATTTTAAACGGAGAAAGCTCATATTTAGAAAAAATTGGGAAAAGAAGTACTTATTATCAACATCTTGTAAAATAAAATGTAGACACTTTTTAATTTTAAGTCTGCCAATGTCCCTTTATTTTGCCCAAAAATGCCCTAAATAATGCAAAATAGCAGTAGCATGTTAAATTCATGCTAAAGACGGTATTTATTCAACATAAAATATGTTCGTTCGATAAATGATAAGTCTTCAAGTATTTTCTAACTAATTTTGAATAGTGTAAATAATTATAACTTGTTCAAAAAATGTTTGCCTCTTATAAATCGGGAAAATTAATGATACTAGTGTGTAGAATCTAGTGATAGAATTGATGAATATCATGTGTAATATTTTATGTCCCACATGTTTTTCAATTATTTAAATAATTTCCATATGTATAATTTTTTTCCTCCAAATTGTATAAAGATACTGTGGGCACAAAACCATGAATATCCCAAGAACGTCCTTGGGACGTTCCTAGGATGTCCAACGTCAATCCAAACAATGTCTCTAAGATGTCAAATGTCCTAAAGATTTCCTAAAGACGTCTTAAAGACATACGACGTTCTCGGGACATCTTTTGTACTGACCTTATACGTCTTAAGAGCATCCCTAGAATGTCCAAAAGACATGTTCCAAAAAGCGTCTTAGGGATTTCCGAAGACGTCTCTAGGACATCCTTAATATGTTTGCCCACTGGCTATTGGATAATAAGCGACACAGTTTAAAATATTTGACAGAACTAGAATTTTCTCCGCCTTTCTTATGAAAAAGCACAAGTGAACGATAATTGATTGTTTAAATAATTGCAAACTATCTTAAACGAAAAAATATTAGTCTCAAAATTCGTTAATTGTGTCATTAATTCTAGAAAACAACTTTATACGATTTGGTGGAAAAAAATGATAGAAATAGTAATTGTTTAAACGACTGAAAAAATTGTTTAAAGCATGAACTTTATATAAAACTGCTATTTTGCATCTTTGGGGCATTTTCCGAGAACAATGCACGAAGGTTGGGGAACTCAAAATTTTAAATCTACTGGGTGGAAATTATATTTTAGACATTCCCTAAAAAGGGACTAAACTTTAATTTAAAAAAGTTAATAAGTACTTCTTTTTCACATTCCTTCGAAAGCTAAGCTTTTTGTATTTGAAATCAAATGTTAATTCTAAAAGCCACTGGCTTCAACAGGCATGTTTATACATAAATTATACATAAATGTGGACCACACTATTATTCATTTAAATATTATAATTTGCACTTACAGGGTGACAACACAAATGTAAGAAACACAATCCTGGTCATTTCCCGGGCTGCAAACATATTTTCCCAGTTATTAAAATTGAAAATTCTATCTTTTTTAGCTGAACCTATTTTTATTGGAATTCTCAATACTAAGCTGCACATTAAAGCATTAGAAGTGCACTCTTCTGAAATCAAAGTATTAAAAATTTTAAACTCAATAATTTAAAATGCAGCAACTTTAAAAGCAGATGTTCAATAATTTACAATTACAAATATAAAGCTTTTTAACTTTATGGCTTAATTCCAAAGAAGATGAAAAATTATTCACTATTTTAAAAGAAAACATTCAAAATTAAACAATTTTAAAGCTGTAGCTTTCAAAATTAATTGAAGTAGAATTCAAAGCTTTAAAAATAAGATAATATCTAAATGAGAAGCACTTAAAAAACTTCTAGAAAGTCCGGAATTTTCATTATTATTATTTTGTTACTAGACCAGCGATATTGAATTCTAAAATTCTAAAATTGAATGTGAATTCATTTCACATTTGACTAATGTGATGATGACTTTGCTTTTGATGTTTTCACAGTAAAATCGAGTCTCATTTGACCATTTTCATATATAATACGAATTTCTTAATTTATCTTGAATTCCCGCTAGATTCCTTTATATTACGACTTATTCCTGTATTACAGAACTCGTCAAGCAGAAATGCAAAAGATGAGAAAACTCGATGAAGACGATTTCAGATCATCTCCAACCTCTACCAGCAGAGCCACTGAAATAAATTAAATGACATTTAGGTTATAGCAAAGACTCAATAATATCATTATTCCTATTGCCGGAAGAATTTATAAAGAAAGTTATTAATCGACACCTTAAGTCAGAGATCTGTCTGAATTAACAATTAACAATTAATTTCACATTATGTCGTCAGTCATCGCTCATCACTTTCCTTATTGTCCACTGTCGCTCATGCAATATCATAATATAAAAAGTCGAGCTAATTACATAAAAAAGTAGTTTTAGGAGATAATGATTAATTTATAATTTATTTTAGGGTAATCATTGAAAATACATCAGCATCTGTTAAATGTATTTTGTTACTTGTGAGTATAATAGGCTTATTTGGCACTGTAGTTATTGTATAGTTATATAACATTTATATACAGATAATATATCAAAATCCCCATTTTGTACATTTATATTCATGACGGTACAAATAACTGTATTTTACAAATAAGAATATTTCGTTTGAATTTAAATATTATTCTTCTGAAGCTTTCAATCGATTAAAAGATTGTAATAAAATGAAGATCGCTGGAGTTTTCGTGAAATTCACAAAACCTAAAATCCTAACTTTTGATAATTTTAGTATGAAAGACACTGTTTTTAGTTTTAAACCTGCAACGTTTTCGAAATGTCTCAGTTGTCTTTGCACTCACTAGAAAATGGGACAATTAGTAAATACCAAAAAAAAAATGGTTTGTCAAAAAATGATCAACGTAACCTCAAAGGTAGACTTTCAAAATTGAAGCCTCAATCTTTTTATTTAGAGCAGAAGGGATTTACTAATCTTAGTAGTGGTAAGTAAACTTTAAAGTTCAATTTTTCAGCTATGTAGTTTGAATAAAAAAATCAAATTTTGAACGTTTTCAGCTTAAATAATGTTAGTCTATTCATTCTATTTTGTACTCTCTAATCATTGTAATTTTAGTACCATTTCTATTTCTAATACACTTCGCAACTTCTCAAAATATCTCAGATGCCAGACCTGATGAAACAGCGTTTCGCGTTTCCTCCAAAAATAGAGGCATTCTCTGCACCGGTGTGATAATTGCGAGGGACAATATCGAGAAAATGCCCGGAAGGGAATCCACATCATGTAAGGAAAATTTCGAGAGAGACTCGACTACAGGGCGAATTCCGGTTCGACGGAAATCACGCGGCAAAACTGTGACGGAACCGAGATTGTCGTCGAGATGCCGATTTCGAGATTCGTCGAATAAATCGAATCTATTTCCCTGTTCTCGCAGCGATGAAATTTTAGAGAAAAATGAAAAAAACCTGGGGAACGTCATCTTGCCGAAAATCGACAATAAGCCCAAATCGTACCTTGAGCTTTATCGACGGAAATTCAGTAAATTTATGTTTATTTTCAACATTTATAATTTAAAAATCAGATCGGGAGACAAGAGGCAAACTATAGATGAGCATACTAAACTACTAATTTTTTTATTTAATAAATTCTAACATGTCTCTTAGCTTCGAATCTCCTCCCCTTCTAACCGCTCAAAAACTTCCTTTTCCCTTCGAACCCTGCTAAACCCCCCTCTAACTTCTTTCCCATTCCCACAATTCCCTCTGTACTCAATAGACTTCGTACCACTCCTTCCCTTCTACCCTCCATGTTCTTTACCACTCCATCCTCTTCCATATCCCTGCCGCTTTTTTTCTCTACCTGTCATCTTCTTTCCTCCTCTCTCACCCTTTCACCCTCTCAGATTCTCTCTTGCACTCTCCTACCCAACAACCCCTCTACCCTGCATCCTTTTGACCTCTCCACATTCTTCCATATATTTACCACGACCGTTTTCCCTTCGCTTTAAATCTACCCCTCTACCCTCTCTCCCTACCCCTAAGCCCCTTAAACCGTGTTCTCCTAAAGCCTCTCCATATTCCTCCATTCTGTTTCCTATCACCTCCTCTAACCCTTTACCCTCCTAGGGGCAAAGTACATGGCACTTGCTCGGAAGTTGTTAATGATTGTTGTTATATAACATTCCTCTTGCATATTGCAAGGTTTATTAGAGTAGAAAGCTTTCAAATTGAAATGTTTCACTATAACTAGGTTGAGTTTTATATTTTAGCATCAAGGAAATTCATATTTTGATTTGCTTGTTTAACAATGCTGCAAATTTATCCTCTCTATCATCCCTGCCACTCCATCTTCCGGCTCACCATTTGAAATATTCTCCTCTACTCCTCAGCAACGGACAGTAGAGGGGAGAAACAGATAGAGGAGTTGAATGTGAACTATTTTGAATAAAGAAAACCGAAACGGGACTGGTAGGGTTAACGATGGCTGGGGCTTGATGGATGTAGAGTAGGGAGGATTTATTTAAAACATTCTTAATCAAATAATTTGAAATCAAATCTGTAAAGTTTCGTATATTATTTTAGAGAAAAGTTTCCTATAAACGGCAAAAAGATGCATCTAAAAGGATGTTGTGGAGAGGGAGTCGAGTAGTCAGAAGGGGTCATGATGGTGCCAAAAACAAGAGGGGGAGAAAAAAAACATGGGGGAGGGATGATCAGAAAATGGGGTTGCAGGATGGATGGAGTTGTAGTTGGATGGGGATGATGTATTGATGGAGAGGCCTCACGGATGTGAATGAGAGGGTGAAGGGTCAAACGGGATGGTGGAGAATGGAGAGAGGAGAGGATTGATTGGAAAAATATTTGATGGAAGTAATCTATATGAAATCTGAAATCAAATATCAATCAAAAGAACCTCTCCCTAAAAATGGTAAAAAAATGCATCTAGGAGGAAGTGTTGGGGAGAGGATAGGTTGTGGAGAAGGGATGAGATAAAGAGTAATGGGACTCGAGTGGGATAGGAAGGAGACTTTGAGAAAGAGGAGAAATGGATCGCTCGTGTATAGGAGAGGGGGCAGGAGAGAGAGAGTCTAGCATGAAAGATGTTATGAAAAAAGTATTATTTGATGCTATAAATAGAAGACAAATAATGTATTTTGTATTAAAGTAGAGGAATTGAGTTTGAGAAAAAATGTAGCTGTTTGCTATGACGCAGTAACAAGTAGTGGTCTCTGAATTTAAGTCTGCACCGCCCGGCTGACTATATTTTATTTTTTCTACTTAAATCATTTCCTACGGGAGTCTGAGATTTTATTCTTTAGAAGTCATTGCAGTATCAATGTAAGACTTGTAAGACCCATAAGACTTCTTATAGTATTAGAGAACTCTCTCTTTTTTTAATTCCAAATTGAATTTCAAAATTGATTTGTAATCAAATGTAATCACCATTAATTCCGCTAAAGAAAAGTTACGTTTAGAACGAAGTTACTGTTGCCTCAATTTAGTTCATATTTTTGTCAGAGATATGTCAGGTACGTGATAAGATGGACTTGCTTTCTTTTCACGTGAAAAGTGACGGTCGTGGATTACCTAAGGGATGCAGTTAGTTTTTCTAAAAAGAAAAAAGAAGAGAGCAGAAAGGGGACTTCTTCTATTGCAGGTGCAGAGAGAAAACAGTGTATCCTTTCCCCGGAGGGCTCTACTCTGTCGATTTGTGGTGACAACCTGCTCGAACGACACCTCACGGATGTTGATAGTCGAGGTTCTTCCTGGACCTCTGGGGATGATCAAAGTGAACCAAGTTTCTATCGTCGCCTGATGGAGCAAAACTTGCAAGAACCACGGACAGCCAGATCCTGCGATACCCTGGATTGCGCCAATCTTCAGAATCAGCCTGTTGAAATTGGATTTTATACAGTAATGAAATTCTACTAAAGATAATGTTTTCAATATAAGAACCGTACAAAATATACATAGACTGAGCGAAAAATACTTTTGAATTAAAATCTCGGACGTTGGACGATTAGGTAGAATGCTGTATTCAATTATGATCCGAATCCGTATTCATTTTTTTTATAACAGTCTATTCCATTTCTATGAACGTATTCCATTTTATCCAAATATAAGAATCCTTTTCTCTTTCTATCTCGCAATCACCTACAACCTTCTACAATCAATCTACAATCACCTTAAAATTTCGGCAAACACCTGTTAGCACATACATTCACTTTCATTCACAATGCAATTACTTAAAAATTATTCTGCAATCATATAAAATCACACAAAAATCACATAAATTATAAAACTAATAAGAATCGAAAAAGATATATTGAAAAAGATCGTTGAGCTAACCCCGTATAGCTGCATTTTTGGGATATGAGACAGAATCGATCAATTTTGATTACATTCCTTTCACAATACTTAGTTGTCAATGATCTTTTCTATATGAATGAAATGTAATTTTTTACTACCTTAGAAATCAGTACTTATCAGAAAAAAACCGATTCACAGGACGAGCACGTCTCTAGTAGCATTTCTGACAGCAAATTGCGTTCGCCTAGGAGAAGTATATCCTATCAACCATATACGATCGAAGACTACAAAGCTCTCTCGGTCCCTAGGGCAGATCGCTCATTGGGACCTGATCAAGTTGAAGTCGAGAAGAACGTAAGTTACTACTTAAATATCTTAAATAAAGATCAGTAGATAAAATATTTTCTACTGATGTCAATTTTTCTTTACAGTATTTTTTTTAACATATATAATTTCTTATACAAGATATACCCAGATAACATTCTGTTAGCACACTGATGGCGTATGCGCACGCAGATCTGCGGATCGACACGCAGATTGTGCTCTCACCTGATGAGGCATATGCGTCATCAATTGCCTGGCATATGTTTAGCAGAATCTGACGCATAATCCGCTACGCATATCGCTAGCAGATCTGACGCATAATTTGTTACGCATATCGCTTGCAGATCCAACGCATATCTGCGACAAATATAAAATATTAAAATACATGCAACTTATATAAATGTAAAATAAAAAGCAAGTAATATACTTCATACAAATTTTATGTAAATACATAAAAAATATTTTTGAATACAATTTGAGGCATTATATGTGCCTTAAGGGGTTCACATAAATATTGCGAGGTTTTCATAAATAAACTCTTGAATACTCAATTATAAATAAACAATTAATACTGGTTTAAGTTAAGGGAACTGAGGGAAGCTTTTTCTACATTTCGCTACTTCGACAGATTGCAATAACAAAATTTTAGTCCAATCAATTTCATTCAATTCCAATTATTAATTTAGACCGAAACTTGAGATAAAAGAAATAAATTTTGTGAAAAGTAATTTGGTTCAACCGCAGTAACGAAATGAAACAGAGATTTCTCTCGATTCCCTGATTCTTATTTGAATGCCAACTGGCAACGAGGTTTACATAAATAAACTCTTAATTACGGAAAGAATACTGTTTCAAGTTCACGGAACCGAGGGAAACTTTTGCTATATTTCGTTACTGCGACAGATTGAAATACAAAATTTTAAATCCAATCAATTGCATTCAATTATAGTTATTAATCTAGTCCAAAACTTGAGATAAAAGAAATAAATTTTGTGAAAAGTAATTTGGTTCAACAGCAGTAACGAAATGAAATAGGTGTTTCCCTCGATTCCCTGATTCTTATTTAAATGCGAACTAGCAATGAGGTTAGATTTCCACGCCATGCGACCTGTATGTGACAAAGGAAAATGGTTACCTTGATTTTAAATCCGTTTTTCGTGCATAGATCTAAAATCCGGCACTGAAGCAAATAAGATTTTTGCCGTCCAAAGAGCGGTGGTTCCCGGAGTTTTTATTTGTAGACACTATTGCACAATCACCAGAAAACCACACAGCACAAAATGATGCGAAAATATACAAATAAATGAAAACAACGCAATTTACCAGGTCGGTGAAATTCGCACACTGGACATTTGCCGGCATGTGCGCGCATTCCTCGAGAAATGGTTCCCGCGAATTTAAAAAAACTATAATTTCAAAGAAATTTTTATTTGAGTAAACCCATGAATTTTTTGTAACATCGATGTTGATTTCACGCACTTCATTAATCTATTTTTATAATATTCAATACATTCAGGATGGCCTGGAAACATGGTGGAGATAAATAATTTGTTTAACGAGGTTGTGTATAAATACCGTTACCAACAAAAAAAATGCGCGATATCAGTTGAAAAATAACAAAAATTTGGTTATATTTGAAAAATGAATTTTGCAAAAAAAAAAAAGATAGCAATCGTAATTTTGGAAATTTGGGATATTTTGCAAATTTTTCGAAACAAGGTGAATTTTTGAAAAATTTTGGATACTGTATATTTTTGTACACTTCCGGAAAATAACCGAAACTTCAAGTTTCCAATTTTTCAACATTTTAAAAGTTTCAAAAAAGTCCCAAAATTTTTTTAATATTTCCAAAATTACCAAAAATCCACAAAATTGAAAAAATTTCCATATTGTTTTAAAAATGGTTTGTATAACTTTCTAATAACATTTAATTTCACAAGTAATAACTATAGGAAAATTAAATGTTGAAAGAATTCTGCCCTCATAGTGACTACAGACTCTGCGTCAGATTCTCACGGTATTGCGTGATGCAGAGTGTGTTGGCCAAATGCGACTCATAGCGCTCGCAGATATTTGCTCGACAGTCCATGCTGGCGAGATGAGTGCGTTATTGCACGCAGAACCTGACAATCACAATCTGCCGGTGATCTGCGTCGCACAATTGTTATCTGGGTAAGTTTGAACAAGTGTTTGAGAATATAAATCAGGCTAAGTAGATAAATACAAACCATGATGATGAAGCCATGATAGAAGAGGCTTATAAGATATGCTTAGAAATGGGTTAGAAACGTTTTTGCACAAATACAGTTAGAGTAAACAGTTTATAGTACATCTCAAGCCAATTGTCAACTGCAGTTCTGACCGTTTGAATGTCCACAGTAGTTATGAATTTATGTTCCATGTTTATGTGTTGTGGTTAGCTATTGTAGAAGCGAATGTTCGCCCTGTCTCGAGAAAGTTGAACAACCATGCGACCAGACCGGAAATAAGTTTTCACCCTGTCAGCTTCAGCTTAACGCCACAGTTTACAATTTCAAGAAAGACCTAAAGCGAGTTAGATGCGCGACGGCTTTGTGCGTTCAATCTAATAAACACGTTAGTTTCGAGTGCGCTTACCGTTTCGCAATGGCAATGTGCTTTACGCCCTCCTTTTTTCCAAGAGACCAAGAAACTTATTCTTCCGATTGCTACTTGTATCGGTTAATTTTTACGGGACGAACATTGAAAAATCCTTCAATCTAAGCTAAAAACGGCAAAATTCACTTTTGGATAGGTACTTTCCAACTGATTAACTAACCACGGCATGTCTCGACTGACTGAAACCCAAAAGGGTTTTCACCTGTCGTTTTTTTTCGAATCGCATTTCTGTGATTCGCTATGATCGCTTTGAGAACAAAAAGAAAAAAAATCCCTAGGAGGATTTTTGAATAAACTGAATTTTTTCTTGTTCTTTGAAAGTTTATATATATGTATTTTTATGGAAATAACTCCAAAGTGGAGCTTTCTCGGCTTGAAGTCTGTGATTTAGCATCCAGATAAGGCTATAAATATTGAATACCTTTGGACAGGTTTTGAACAGATACATAAAATGAGTATAAATCAGTTTCTTGGAAATTTCTAATTTTCAGAGTATCCTCTGTCTTAAGTATATGCGTCATTTTCACACAAATAAAGTTTTTCACATAGGTATAACTTGGATCTTCTATAAAAGATTTAGGACTGATTTGCTATACAAAGAATTTTAGAGGACCATTTTTTATGTACGATAATGATGGTGGGCTCAAATAATTTCCAGCGATTTTTCTGTTAAGAGAATTTTTGTTATTAGGCGTCGGTTTTGGGGCTGTCCTTGGACTTGACCTACCCAGACAAAACCGGATTTAGCGGAACTCCGAACGTAAATAGTTCCGGTTTGTCAAGCCTTCGTGAACCCCGCACACTCTGCGGAGCTCCTGACAAGCCTAACCGCGGCGCAGCGTCAATTCTGAGAAGCGGTAAACACACCCCGCGCAGCTCCTGACAAGCCTACCCGCGGCGCGGCGTCAATTCTTGGAATTGGTAAATCCGGGAACGTTGAATCCGAGTTCGACTTTAGTTACATTTCTTACAAAACATTTAAAACACTAACATTGAACTATAATTACGGTTTGTTCAATGTATTTGACAATTAAAAAAAAACCTTCTTTACATCTATTTTTTCTTCATAATCTTGGAATCAGTGACAAAATGTAGATAAATATAAATCTGAGAATCAATAGGAGTTAATAAATATCATTGAATTGATTTTAATGGTGATTTTACTATGACAGACAATTGTGACACGACTTTTACCGGACACCACTCAGGTCAAACCATATTTAATATAATAGCACTCATCATTTACACATTTTTTAACAACGACTACACTAATTTTTATTAGAATGTTAATGTAGTGAAGGCCTTTTCCAGATTTTTGATGTCTTTATGTAAATATTGCCGACGTGTTTCGACTCGGATCCGAGTCCTTTTCAAGACGAGACAAACATTTTATTAAGTGTTGAGGTAATGACGCTGCAATTTTAAAATTTCAAAATATTAGTTCATTCTTGACAACTATGTACAACCCTCCACGAAAGACCTCATTGAACCTGATAGAAAAAAAGATCTATGAGAAATAATGCGGTCTTTGTCACGTAAATTCCAGAGTAAAACTCATAGATTTGTCCAATTTCAGCAGGTTCAGTAAGGAATTCCTAATAGGCCTCATAGAAACCAGTAGACTTTGAAATCTGAAAAATTAATTTTGGTATTCCAGATAGAAGCCAGCTCTATTTGAGTCTGCAAATCTAAGTAGGTTCTGTTCATGTAAAAACCTCATGAAAATCAACAGATGTGGGTACTTTACGGAATCTCAAAAAATTTATTTTGGAATTCCAGACAGAAACCAGCACTTTTTAAGTTTGGAAATCACAATTGGTTACACAGTTATGTAAAATCCCAACAGAAACCAGTTCATTTTGCAATGGGAAATCCAGATTGGTTACAGATATGTAAATTCCTCTTAGAAACCAGCAGATATTGTATCTGGCAAATTTTTTCCTAACAGGCAGCCAGATGGAAACTCTTTGAACCTTATAGATCCTCACACAAATTCTATCAGGTTCAATGAGGTCTTTTGTGGAATGATCACTTCAATGCTCTTGAATCAAGTTTATCTATTTGAAGCTATTTTACTGAACTTAAATTTAAATTAAATAAAATTTTGGTTAATGAATTTATTTCACTTCACTTTTAGTTCTTCCCTTGCGTTAAACGGATATTGGAGAATATCCCTTTTAATATCCCTTTTCTATATTCCTTGAATATCCATAGGCTAGCCTAGAGTGCTTTCGAGGCAGCTTTGGGATATTAAAACTTTTCACGTACAATACATGAGGGGCTGACAGTAAAAGCGGACTAAACAAAGAGTCGGAGCAAAAGCGGGTTGATTATTTCTCCGCGCAAGAGCGAATTAGCCCACGCGCTACAAGCAAAAACGAGTTAAAGATTTAACTCGTTTTTGCCCGTAGCGCGCGGACTAACCCATTTTTGCCCGCACTTATATTTCGCTGAATTGATGCCTGAAAAGTTAGATCGAAAAATTATATTATATTACATAAAAAATTAGTGATAATTATCGAAAAAATTCATTTCATTCTTAATACGCATAATATTCTTCAAATGAATTATCAATACCATGGGGCCCTAGAAATGATTGGGTTCCCATTGCGTAGAATTGACAAAGTAGAATAGGAATAATTGCACGAAAATTGTTTCAAGGGGATTGGCTGCGATTCGTCACATGATTTGCACTAAATCTCATTTCAGAGAGGTGTGTTTCAGGGCGACACCATGAGCCCTCTCCTCTTTTGCCTCACATTATTGCCACTATCTCTCGCGCTTCGCCATTCCGAAGGGTACCTCTGCGGCAAACCAGAAAATCGAAAGGATAAGGTCACTCACGTATTTTACGTGAATGATCTTAAGATATATGCTACAAATCAAGAGAAACTACATCTAGCTCTAGACATTGTCAAATAGTATACTCAAGAGATTGGAATGGAGTTCAGGTTAGAGAAATTCGCCAAGGTTTATTTGAAGAATAGAAAACTTAATAGCATCCCCGAAGAATCTGAGCTCGTCGACAGAAGCGCGTTAACTTCACCTTGCTTCCGCATTCCAAAAAAAAAATGCGATTACGAATGTGTTTGTTTAAATCTGATAGTTTCAAGTTTTTTTGAACCGTAAAATAACTTTGCGACAAAATCAATTCTTTTATTTAAACATTTTCGAGATAAAATATTGGCTCACCCAAAATTCAGCGCACGTGTAAAATTGATATGTAGGCTAGATTCTCCGAAAATTGGTAAGCGTAGCACAAATAATTTCAGTGAGTACATAATTCGTACATGATCGCAACTAATCAGTGACCGTCCCTGAATAATGTAGAATTCAATCAAATGTTTTGAATTTTCTCAATAATTCTGAAAGAATGGAATTCTTTTCAACTATTTCCAATTCACCAACTTTTTTCAACAGTGAACTACTACTGAATTAAGATGCACCCGTTTTTTTTTAATTATGCAGAATTCTGAAGAAGTCTTTGAATTCCATTAAAACCTTTTCTTACTCGATTTCCTAAAATGAATTTGTAATCTTTGTAACTCTTTTCAAGATTTTCAAATTCTCTTGAATAATTTAGGATATAACTTGATTTATTTTTATTGTATGAATTTTTCTGAAAACGTGAAATTCTTTTCAACTACTATATCCAAATTCATGAACTTTTTTCGACGGTGAATTACTACTGAAATAAGATGCACTTGTTGTTTTTTTTTAATTTTTCAGAATCCTGTAGAAGTATTTGAATTCGATTGAAATCTTTTAAATTAAAAAAAAATCTTCTAAAATCTTTAATATTCACGTTGAATTATTATAAATTCCTACAAATATTTTCAATTCTGTGGAATTCTCTCGATTTCTTAGAATTCTGCGAATTCAAAAAAACGATTTCATCTTAATTCAGAAGTAGTTTACCGTCGAGCAAAGATGGTGAATTTGGATTTAGTTGGAAAGAATTCCATGTTTTAAGAAGAATTCAGTAAATTAAAAATAAATCAAATTGTATTTTAAATTTTTCAAGAGAATTCAAAAATCTTTAAAAGAATTCAAAAGATTACGAATGAATTCGAAGAAATTGAGAGAATTCTGCGGAATTCAAAAGACTTTGAGGAATTCAAAATAAGTTGAATTGTATTCTAAATTTTTTACGGAAGTTCAAAACCCTTCGAAAGAATTTAAATGATTTTTAGTCAATTCAAAGACTTATACAGAATTCTGCAAAATTTGAAAACAGTTAAAAAGAATTCCATGCTTTCAGAAGAATTCAGAAAATTAAAAACATTTAATTGAATCCTACATTAATCAGGGACGGTCACTGATTATTTGAAATAATGTAAGAATTATCTCGTCTTACTGAAATTATTTCTGCTACGCTCACCAAATTTCGGACAACCTAGCCTACCTTTCCATTTTTTCTATGCACCGAATTTCGGTGTGTCAATATTTTATCTCGAATATGTTTAAGTAAAAAAATTGATTTTGGCGCCCGAAAATGTTTAGTGACTTTTCGATTTGAATTTTTTTCTAACCACCATTACAAGGAACATTAATACTTCTGGGACACCCTGCATAATTATTAATTTATATTTATATTCCTTCTCTTTTTTATTTTTCTCGAAATGGATATTTCAGTGATAAGACGTCTTCTTGACAAATGGCTTTAATTTAAGATATTAATTAATGTCATTATATTTTAATATTCAATACAATTAATGAATAAAATGACTCAACATCCTTATTTTGAGCTTTATAGTTATTACATCGCATGATGAAATGTGTACTTGATCTCATTAAGTGTAACGAGGGAATTGTGGCAAAGTCTCATGTTTACATAGAGACTTGACTCGTTACGACATTTAATAATGAAGCGAAATTTATCTTTATTTAGTGTTAGTTTGCATCATTTTACAGTAATCAATCAAAAACGTAAAAAATTGTTATAAACACTGTATTTTTTTCAATAATTATTTTTTCGCGATGACTAAAAAGCTCCTGGGGGTATTTTATTGAAGTATCTACTAATGTCCTTGAAATTATTTTCAGACTAGCCCTAGAGATATGGCTGAGACGAATCCAGATATATTTTTGTTTTTTTTATAGGACAATTACTTTTGTTTAAATAAATTCCCCAAATTTGAAATATATATGTATCGCTAAATTCAGGGTCGTGGAATTTTGTATCTAGAATAAAAACTTATCAATGGTAATTTCGTCAGTACACATGTTTTTAAGGACAAATGTTTTTCGTGAAAATCTACTCAGTTCTTACATGTTAAAACAACCGGAAGACGCTCTCGTCTTTGAATAAGGAAATGATATTTTAGTCGTAACTAGGTACACATGAGGCAGCATTTTTGAGATTTACCAGATAACATTTGTAAAATCTTTGAAGAATTATTTTATCATATTCGGAGAAAATGAAGACTCTTCTTGTTGTTCTTCTCGCTGCCAGTGTTGCACTAAATGGTAATTAAATACAGTTATTACATCCTGAATAAATGAAGTGCGTGGAACTGCGCAAAAAAAATATAAAAAATAAAAACTTCCTAACTATAATGGTAAGCCCTAAATTCGTCCCTGAATTTGCCATATTTATAAGTATTTGTACATACATCTCCCATATTAAAAATGTTTAAAACAAGTGAAGTTTGGCGTGTTTTTAATTCGGTTTGCATTCGCTACTTAAGCCCAATTTGCAGTACCTCTGTATATTATTCTGATAATTTATTTTTTTGTTTATTTATTAGAAATCACTGGACAAGGTACGGGAGAAGGAGGAGGAGGAGTTGCTGGAGGAGCAGGAGGCGGAGGAGCCGCAGGAGGAGCAGGAGGAGGAGGAGGTGGAGGAGTAAGTGGAGGAGGAGGAGAAGGAGGAGGCGGTAAAGGAGGAGGAGGAAAAGAAGGAGAAGGATCATCGAAATTTATGAGTGAAATGATGATGATGATTCCTGAGCTTCTACCTTTGATGATGCCTATGATGATGGGAGGAATGAACCCAATGATGGGAGGAATGCATCCTTATGGAAATAATATGAATGAAAATGGAAATGGGAATGGAAGAAGAAGAACGCATATGCAGCAGTATGAACATAATGAAGGGTCGGAACGTTATAATGGATATAATGGAGGGTCGGGAGGAGGTCATAATGAATATAGTAGAGGGACAGAACGTTATACCGATTATAGTGGAGGGCAGGGACGTTATGATGAATATAATAGAGGACCGGAACGTTATAATGAATATAATGGAGGGCAGGCACGTTATAATGGAGGGCCGGGATATTATAATGCAGAACGCAGTACGCCTTATCAACGTTATCCATATCGATACAACACATCAAGACGCGTAAGTATGACCGACTATATAACCTACTGACTATCTTAATTGTTTTATAATATACGCAAGGCACCTTGGGAACTTTCGGTTTGCCATAAGTAGCTGAGCGCGCTTCTTTTTATAACATAAAAACTCGACCTGTGATTCAAGTAAAGTCTTTCGTTGTAAAAATGTTGAGTAGAACTAATTGTAAGATGTCCAGTGGAAAAAAATCTGCAAACCACTTTGACTAAACATTATTGTGCTTTGCCTTCGTATGGAGGATGAAAGCTCTATTACTTTACAAAAATACATCAAGTGATTCTTCGTATTTTTCAACTGGGATTGAATTTCAAAAAAAGCTTCAGGTTTCTTTCTAATAAAAATTCTTTGTATAATTATTTTTTCTGGAATATCTCCATTCAACCGAGATTTGGTTTTACACATATATATTTTTTCATTCTAGGGCGCTCACCGGCACAAGGCCCACAAGGGTTTGGTACATGACGTTGAACATGGATTAGAAGATGTTCTGCGTTTTGTCCCTATAATTATCTAAATATCCGCATTTTTGACGCCCTCATCCTGTTTCTCCTTCAGGACCTCGACAATCACCTCGAAAAGAAATTTTATCAAAAATGATCATCATTTCAATCCTATTTCAATTGTGCATCAGTTTTCGAATAAAGTATTACATTATAAATTGTTTCTATTTTATTCTACATATGTCTATTTATTCTTCTACACACAAATAAGCTTGAACTCAATCTGTTTGGTATAATGCCCTCTTGTCGAAGAAAGATTCCATTCACATTTTGCCGTTGGGACTATTGTGGCAATGAGGATTGCAGCAACTTTCTTCACCAGGACGGCAGTATAAACAACCTGAAGAAAACAAATACGAAGGTGATTTATTAAAACCTATTTAGCCATTTACATTAGCACACAATAATAATTAAAGAAAAAGAAAGAGGAAGCTTTTTTCTTCAAAAATTAAATTTTTTTAGTCAAGCGCAAGGGTTATGCTGGAGTGGTTCACAAAAATAAATTGTTTTTATTTTTCGGCCACCGCATTGCTACAGTTGTTTCTCTGAGTGAAAAGATACCCTCCTAATTTTTTTCAGATTTTTATACAATTGTTTAGAGCTTGCGATCACCAAATTTACGTAAAAAGTTTCTACGAAAATTTTATGCTCGCAATCTTTAAAGAATTTTTTAAAGATCTGAAAAAAATTAAGAGAGTCTTTTTTCACCCAGAGAAACAAACCGTCGCTGAAAAATGAACAGAAATTTTTTTTGAATCACTATAGGTTATACAGATAAAGATCCACAGTAGTTTTTATCATTTTTTTCTTCAGAAAATGGGTTAATTTGAATGATGGGAAGTTCAAAATGTCTCTATTAGAACTCTAGCTTATGGTTCGTTTGGGAAAGAATTTGTCAGATAATTGACTGTTTCTAATATAAACCTCAGTTTTTTCCCTGTTCTTATGAGTCTCGAATATTATGACGCTAAAACTAATTAATACTGTAATTTGTGTAACACTAGAACGACCTAGCTTGACTGCACCAGCTGAAATACCGCGTGGGTCAAAATTACCATATGGGGTCCTCGTTCTTCTCATGGTTTCAACAATGTGTGACGAATTCTTTCTGATGGGGAATCATGTTTTCATTACGTGAAAAAGTGATAATGTCATATTTTCAAAACAAAAAATCAATTTTTATCGTTTCCAATGTAAGGAAATCCGTTCAAGGTGCAGAGGAACTTGGCATCATTCTTTTCGAAGCCATGAAACGCGATATGAGATAAGAAAAATTAAACGTTTTGTACTATGTAGGTGTACGTGTCAGATAACACGTACTTACTATCTAAATATGAAGCACGATAAGAAATTAAAAACATCTGAAAAGATTTGGTATGACCCTATATTGCCTCAATATACTTTGTTCATTATTATTTGTTGGTAGGACATGTAGTTTTGGTTTTACTCATGAAAAATAACGCTAAAAATGAAAAAATTCAATTTTTGGACAAACAACACAAGCTACGAAAAAACAAATAATCAGACAAAAGTTATTCACCCAAAAACGAGCTGCGAATTCGTTATTATTCACTTTTTTATAGCATGCGTATTTTTCGTGTAAATCATAAAAAATAACATTGAAAATATACTGCCGGCCAAAAGTTTTCGGACAACTCTTCTTTGATAACTGACAAAGTTCTCTTAATTGCAATTATTTCAGAGCTAAAAATTTTCTCTTCAAAGTGTAAAATGCTCTCAAAATTCTGTATAAAATAAGCCTAGGATGAATTCATCGAATTACTTTATTTTCAATTTAACTCTAAATTCATCAATCCTTCTCTGAGATATTTTTACGTACCTACGAGGAGTTATTTTTCCATGACGTCAGCACAAGCTGACTTATTTTCATAACGAATATGTGCCGGGTGAAACGTTTTTCCCTAATACGTGTCTAATTGCTTTATCCAGAAAAAATAACTCATGGCAAGCATCACTCATCTCGAGGTATTCTGTTTGGTAAGTGGACAAACTGGCATAGAACTTTTTATGACTTATTCACTCCTGCATCCACTCCACTAAATTATCACCTAGTCCCATCATATATCTACCACTTGAAGTTGAATCTCCTAAATCTTTAAAACTTGCATCGGTCATTGCGTTTAAATTATTTAAGTTTACTCTATAGGTTAAACCTACCTCTGAAGTTCCTCTCATATGCCTGAAAATTATTTAACTCCTAGCCAATCATCTTCAGTTGGCCTGTGAGCCCCTGCTAAATAAACTAAGCTTCCTATTGCATCTCTGAATAGTACATTGATTACCTTTTCTGTTTCTATTGTGTTTTGCCCTTCTTCTCTTTTTTCTATTCGTGATTGTTCTTATTACCATTGGCGTACTTTGTGCTTTGCTACCATCGATCTTAAATTTCTCTACTATTTTGATCGAAGAATCCGTTTGTTATATTTTCATTACTCTATTTTCTCTATCTCTCTGGAATGTTATACCTAGAAAATTGATTGGTTCCCCAAGACCTTATTCGTCATATACTTTAGCTAATTTGTATATTATTTCCTCTAATGTTTCTTTATCATTACAAACTATTTGCATGCCATCTCGATATAATAATAATTCTGTCATCCTTTCGTCTTTTCTCTATGTGAACAAACATGGTTCATGTAAGTCATTCTCTAAACCTAACTTTTATACTTCTTCTGAAGATCGTATATTCATATTATTTCCACTAATTTTCAATCTATTAGTTGCTTTTTCTAATTTACAGACTTTATTTTTCCTTGTTCCTTCTTCACAATCTAAATCTTCTGGCATTTCCATACATATTTCTTTCCCTAATATATTTCTTTCTCTAAGATCTCGGTACTCGAGCATTAGTTTCTTCTAGTTCATATTATTCCCTATCTTTGAATCTTCTAATTACCAATCTAACTTTGACCTCCACTTGACCTTCTTCACCTATATTCTTTTAAAATACCCATTTTGAATCTAATTTGTGTTTTCTACTTCTACTGCTTATAATTTTAAATCTCTTTAAGTTAGGGTCGTTAGCGTGAATAAAATTTCAGTTCTGAAGGCATCTTTCTCAAATAAGATGTATCCTGAATACCTGGACTACGAGGTTCACTCTTTAGGACGAGACCTTCGATAAATAGCCAGGTTGCCTTCTACTTCAGTTCTGAATACAAATTCCGAGGATGAGATGTATTTTGAACAACCGGAGTACTCGGTTCACTTCCTAGAACTACCAAACCTTGGAAAAACGGTCAGGGTGAATAAAATTTCTATCCTGAAAGCACCTTTCTTCAAGAAGATGTATTCTGAATACTTGAATTATCAGGTTTACTTCGTAGAAGAACGAGACGTTAGAAAAATAGCCAGGGTAACTTAAATTTAACTTATAAATGCACCTTTCTCGGAGATGTATTTTAAAAACCAAGACTACCAGGTTTACTTTTCAGAATGGGCAGACCTTCGAAAATCGGTCAAAGACTCTTAAATTTCTATCGGCAATACAACTTTTTCGGGAAATATGTATTTTAAACACCTGGTATACCAAGTTTACTTCTTAGAATGACAAGATCTTTAAAGAATCATCAGGGTAGCTGAATTTCAGTTCTGAACGCCCTGCAGTTGTCGATTATCGAAAAGCATTTCTTTCTGCTAAATTCATTCTTCAAATCGATAATCGATCCTTGATCGAGATTTACTGACATTTGCAAACAAAAATGCATTTTGATGTTGTAAAGTTTTTAATTCTCTAACATTTTTCGAATTGTCTGAAATTCTTTTAATATTGTAAAATGCATATACTGTGGGATATGCATATTAGCAGAGACTGAACTAGTCTCCTAACAACTACGTACGAAGAAAGATGTCAAACACTCCATGAAAGTTTCGACTTTAAAGTTAGATTGGTAAAATAAGAGCCAAAACTGGGATGGTTGTAGCAATTTTGAAAGGGTAATCGGTCTCAGAGTTGTGTTGCCCTATAGCCTTACCTCTTAATAATTCCTACTACACATGCCTAACTACACATGCCTAACTACCCTAACTACACATGCCTGCGAAATTTGATGTTTATTCAGCTACAGAAATGACAGGGGGTGGATCTTGTAGATTTTTTGACGCTGAAAACAAATCCGACAGCAGAAATTGCCTAGCACGTTATGTTTTTGAATAACTTTAGGTTGAATGATCAAAAAATGTCTCCACTGGTTGGATCATCACACAGTGCTGTGAGGATCAGCTACAAAACTGACAGCAAGTGAATCTTATATATTTTTTGACGCTGAAAACGAATCTGGCAGCAGAAATTGTCTAGCAGGTCAGGTTTAGGAGCAACTCTTAGACAAATAATGGTCTAAACGACCATTTTTTTACAATTGAAGCTAAAGTTACTCCAAAACCTGACGTACTAGACAATTTCTGCTGGCGGTTTCGTTTTGGGCGTCAAAAAATCTATAAGATTCACCTTCTGTAACTTTTGTGACTGACCCTCCGGGACTGTGTGATGATCCAACCAGTGAAGACAAGATCAAATGATGATCAATGTTCCAATAATGGACAAACTTGCACATCTCAGCTGAAAAAAATCGTACAGCGGCAATCAAAAATGGACTTTAAATTTGTCTAAAATTACCATTTTGTAACCATTAGCTTGAAATTCATTTCAAACCTGACGTGCTAGTCAATTTCTGCTGCCAGATTCGTTTTCAGCGACAAAAAATCTAGAAGCTCCACCTTTTCTCATTTTTGTAACTGACCCTCGCAGGACTGTGCTATTAGTTTTACTTTCCTCTTTTCGTCTCTTTAATCATGTTCAAAATAACAATAATAATTTCCAAGGATTCCTGAATATAATAAAAGTATTTATTTATATATTTTATTGTGGAAGAAGTAATCTAAAATTATTATTTTCCTTAAAAGTGAGTTCAAACAGATGTATTGACGTATTTACAGTTGTTGGTTGTATAAAGGGAGATAATTCTACATGTATTAAAATGTAATACATGCATTTTCAAGACATTCAAAAAAATCAATAAAAAGTACAAACCTCCTAATCATATTCGATTCTTTTTCTTATAGTTTGAAAAATTGGTTGACTAAAAAGGTACAGCTTGGACTAGTATGCATATTCAGTATCAACAATTATATAAAGATAATACTGTCGAATACACCGATTTATTTTATTTCTAAAATGTTGAAAATACCTTCTACTGAACCCTGTAAAAAAATTATATTGATAATATCTAATTTATCTGACAATGAAATCAAGTTCATCCACGTAAAAAGCCATTAATTTAATAAAATAAAAAAAGTTATTTAAATAAGAAGAATCTGCAGTAAACGAAAATACAAGCTAAATCATAAACTGTTACCTCATTGTCAAAAACAGATTTCTAAAATCAAAGTTCTTAATACTAAAAAGAATTCATGAGAACTAGAATTATGTGCATAAATAAAATAAATAAAATAATTATTTACAAATTCTCGAAAACGTAAACCGAATATGTATAGTAAAAAAGAGATCTTAGGAGAAATATTAGTATGATCCCTTTTTCTTTGTATAAGAAACGTTTTTGTCAATTATGATTGAAAGTGAATTATTAAAATCGTTGAAAATGATATATTAGAGTTGATTAGCCTGATTTGAATGTATCCATATATAATGATTAATTTATATTTATGTTCATTCTCTTTTTTATTTTTCTCGAAATGGATATTTCAGTGATTAGATCTCTTTTTGACAAACAGCTTCCATTTAAGATATTAATTAATGTTACTATTATATTTCACAATTTAATAAAATTAATAAATTAAATGATCCTTAAAAGTCAACATCCTTAATTTCAGCTTCAGAGTTATCTCATCGTATGATGAAACATTTACTTGATCTCATGAGTGTAACAAGCGAATTGTGGAAAAGTTTCAAGATAAATAATGTGTACATAGCGACTTGGCATGCTACGGCATTTAATAATCAAGCGAAATAAATCTTTACCAGTGGAGAGGACAATGTGTAGAGTGAAAAAAACTGTCTAACAATTTATGGCAGATATTCTATATAGTTTTAGAATTTAAACCAGAATATTTTATAATATGTAGTATTTGTATTAGTAATGACAAATGATTATTAAGCTGTCATCACTCGCTTTAATGTTTTTCTTAATGGCATAAATCAAACCTCAATCCTCATATATTTTGGGTACAAAAATTTTTTTATAGCGACTCAAAATAAAATTATTTCGTAATCAGTGTTCAGGAAACCTTTATAAAGTATCAAAATACATTTATTGCAAGATCTACAGATCTCATGATAAAAATTATAAAACAAACTTCTCGAATTTTCTCGTGCGTGTTAAGAATCAAGTACTTTTATATCTAGAATAAAGACTCATTACATGGCCATTAGTTGAGTAAACATGTTTTTAATAACAAGTGCCTTTCGTGTTCGTGAAATTATGACATGAATTACGTCGTTTAGTCACTGTACAACACTCGTACATATTGAAATAACAGAAAGAAGGTCTCGTCTTTAAAAAAGGACAGGACATTTTAGTGATAATTAGACCATTATATATAAAGCAACAATTTAAAAATTTACCAGTTAACGTTCGTGAAATTGCAGAAGAATCATTTCATTACATCCGAAGAAAATGAAGACTCTTCTTGCTGTCGTTCTCGCTGCCTGTGTGGCATTTAATGGTAATTAATTACGGTTATTACATCTTAAATAATTTCAGTACGTAGAATTGCGCAAAAAAATAAAAAAAAATAAAACATGAATATAATAGTAAGCTATTTTTCACGTTTACCAAAAAATCACTGTTCATTTTTTTTTAGTTTTTTACATAATTGAACATACTTCAATTTCTACATGTAACATCTTCAAGTCACATGTACCAGAAACGAGCTGTTTTCCAAAAACGACTTTTTCTAAAAATGGTTTAAAAATCTGTCCCTAAGTTTGCCATATTTATAAATATTTCTATATACGTCACCGATAGTAAGATTTTTTTAAACATGTCAAGTATAGGGTGTTTCTAATTGGGTTGGTATTCTTCACCTAACCCCAATTTGCAGTACCTCTTTATATTACACTAACAATTTATTTGTTTATTTACTTATTAGAAATCGCTGGACAAGAGAATGGAGGAGGAGGAGCAGGTGGAGGAGCAGGAGCAGGTGGAGGAGCAGGTGGAGGAGCAGGTGGAGGAGGCGAGGGAGGAGGAGGAGAGGGAGGAGGATCATCGCAGTTGATGGGTCAAATGATGATGATGCTTCCTATGCTCCTGCCTATGATGATGCCGATGATGATGGGAGGAATGAATCCAATGATGGGAGGAATGAACCCAATGATGGGAGGAACGGATCCTTATGGAAATGGAAGACGCAGAAGACGTAGGCCGCCGTTTGACGAAAATAACAATTATTATTCCGAAGGGCCGGGACGTTATAATGGAGCACCGCTGGGGCAATTTAATGAAGGGCCAGGACGTTATGCTGGAGCGCCGCTGGGACAATTTAACGGAGGACCGGGACGTTATAATGGATATACTGGAGGACCGGGAGGTTATAATGGATATACTGGAGGACCGGGAGGTTATAATGGATATAATGGAGGACCTGGACGTTATAATGGAGGGCCTGGATATTATAATGGAGGAACCGTGTCACCTTATCCGGGAGCGACGGGGCGCATTACGCCATATCAACGTCCTCAATATCCTCTGCGCCCTCTGTCCTACAACTCAAGTCCATACGTACGTATAAGTGACTATCTGATCTACTGACAATCTTAATTATTTTATTAGGATGCGCAAGGCACCTTGGGAATTTTTGGGTTCGCAAAAGTATCGAAACGCGTTTCTTGTTAGAAAATAAAAACTGAACTGGTGACTCAAGCAAACTTTTTCATTTTAAACATGTTGAGTAGAATTAAGATGTCCCCTTTGACTAACCACTATTGTGCTTTGGCCTTGTTTCGACGGCCAAAGTTCCGTAATTTTTACTCATTTCCTTTTTTCCGTTCTAGGGTGCTCGTCCACGCAGTTCCAATGGGGGTTTCGCACATGAAATTGAACATGGACTTGCAAATGTTTTACAGCGTGTACCTATAAAAGGATAATTCGAATGAAAAAGGGCATTATAAGGCAGCAATACATAGCAAAAATTTTCTGCTTCAATCTCGGATCCGGATTGTCTATGAATCCTGATTTGGTAACGTCCTCATCCAGTATCTCCTTCAGGACCTTGCAAATTATTGCTAACCTTAAAAATGTTTTATCAAAAGTGTTTATCATTTGAATTCTATTTTAATTGTGTTACTTAGCTTCTAAATAAAGCATTGCTTACATTGTCAATTATTTCTATTTCATTACACACACAGTACAAACAACCTTGAGAAATAAATCAACAAGGATACGTTATTAAAACCAATTTATTTATTTTCATTAGACAACAGTAATGATTAAAGAAAAAAAGAGGAAGTATAAACTTTTCTCCTTCAACAATGAATTTTCTAGTCAGACCTATTACCTTTTGCTACTTCTATACCCTTACTGCACAAAACTATTAATACACCGTCTTATACGCATGGTACACTACTCTTTATTTTATTACAAGGGTCATACTAGGGTGGTTCACGAAAAACTTGTTTTTATTTTTCGGCGGCCGTATCGCGACAGTTTTTTCTCTCGGTGAATAAAATACTCTACTAATTTTGTCAGTTTTTAAACAATTGTTTTAGAGTTCACGAGTTTCAAATTGACCTAAAAAGTGAGGAGATTTTCGTATTTTTTTTTATTTGTTACAATATACATATTAGTTTCAGAGAAGCATCTTGTGAATGAAAGTTGTAGTTGAAGCAAAGGACAAAACTCTCATTTGGTTTATGGTTGGTAAAAAATTATTTGGCGCAATAAAAAGTACGATTTTTCATGAACGGAGAGATATGAGAACCTGTCCTACTTTTCCTTATCCTTAGCAGTGATGTTGTAGTTGGCCGGAGCCGATAATTCAATCACGAATATAGTTCGTTGCATTGGAGACTGCTGTCTAGAAATCGTAGTTCCAGAAAATTTAGTACTTCTTGTTTTGGACAATTAACTCTATCTCCCTCGAAGCGTTAGACAGTGTAAGGTCGTCTTTTCCGTTTGCAACGGTATAAGCTTTACCCAGAACAATTCGGTTATGAAGACATTGGATTTTCAAAAGTTCGCTTCTGCCTTGACGCCGCGGCATGGGATGTATAATTGCGGAACGGACGAATTAATATGTAAGCTCTTAGCATATCCATGATTTTACGTTACGTAAGAATGCGGCTTTAAAGCAGGTCACGTGAGTGACCCTATGTCCGCGTTGATTAGTGTCGCCGCAGAGGCACCCACGAGAATTGCATAGTATGAGAGATAGTGGCAGAATTGTGATGCAAAAGACCAGATGGCTCATGGTGTCGCCCTGAAAGACGCCCCTCTGGAAGATGACATTGTTCGTTATCACACGATAATTTGTAGATGAGACAGACAGATAATATGTCTACGCGAGGTTGAATCGAAAGTTTTCCGGTAGTCAATTCATGCCATCGACAGGGCGCGCTGATGGGCTTCTCCGTCTTTGCAGACTCTCCTGTCATATAGCAGGTTCTCTAGGCAGCATTGTAAACCTTTTTTCGAGCCACGTTGTTCATAAATCTCTCTTCACACAGGCTTAATACTTTGAACAATTCTGTCATTTAGGATAGCTGTAAAGATCAATTGTTCAGTTTATAGTACTGCCAAGGCTTTGGCTGATTTAAATGGAAGGCTAAAACCGAAGATGTATCAAAAGACGAAGAGTCGCTTGCACCAACTGAACATGACGATTAGATGGGAAGAACAGAATGCGTCCCGTATTCAGTGTGTGATTGACTACATAACATCTAGTGGAGCGTTCACGGAAAGGGTTCAAAAGTTCGCCCATGAACTGAGGATCTACCATCACACACTGAACAAGTCAGAGCTGCTGACAATGAATCAGCATAATCTTTACAAGATACGGGTATTATCTGACGCAAGGAGAAGAATACAGAAGAGGGGGAGATGGGTCAGGGAGAATCAATAGTTTCTCGCTGACCCATCGCGCCTCTTCAGCGACCTCCCTGTTTCTGTCAAAAATCCACCCAAGCCGAACAGGTAGAGATTTTTTGGTGAGGGGTATAGATGGTATCAAGGATTTCTGGTGGATGAAGTTTCCTTCAATCCATCAGCATCTGGATCGGAGTTTCACCTCTTATCTGAAGTCGGAAGAGCCTATTTCGGAGTGGTTAGTCCTCCCAAAGGTGGGCAACTTTTCTGACCCTGGAAATTACAGGCCAATAAATTGACTGAACAAGCTGTATGAGGCCTGTATTGTCTACCAGAGAGCTATCAATTTAACCTCACATAGACTTATCATCTGTCTGTTGGAAAGTTTAAAGGTTCATCCACCCTTGTGATGTGCATAGAGAGATTGCTGCCGCTTTGAAGTCCAGAAGGTGAAATCCCGCGGTTGTCCTTGTGACAAACTTTTAATCATTTAGAATATTTATATCCAGGGAAAACCTTTAAAATTGATAACCGGAAAGTTAGTCATGATTTCGAATTGCAATTAACATCACTGTAAATTGTACATTTTAATCCGCTGAATCGATTCGTACCAGATATAATGCCATTCGATTGCTGGTAGGACATACATAAATTGTATATTTTTGTAGTTTATGATCCGCTTTATCGATTCGTATCAAGCCGGATTGAGATTCTCAAGACCTTTTTTTACAATATAATTAATAGCTTGTGTACCAATTTTAACCATGTTTCCATGGTCGATTTTCTATCCCATGCTTCAACTGTTTGGTACGCAGTTTAAGTTTTAAAAGTGCCTGTTAACAAATCATGCATTAAAAACGATTAAAAAGGCTAATCGTATCCAATCCTTGGTTGTACATTTTATCGAAGCCATGAAACGCAATATGAGATAAGAAAAATTAAACGATTTGTACTATGTAGGTATAAGTGTCAGATAACACGTACCCACTGTGTAGGTATGCAATGAGATAAGAAATTGAAAACATCTGAAAAGATTTGGCATGGCACTACATTGCCTCAATGGCAAATACTATCTTATTTGAAAAAATTTGTTTGGAAAATTTTCCACTCACTTTTTTGCAGTAAAATGAGAATTGAATGTGTACCAATCGATTCGGCAGAGCAAAATGTGTAATTTATTCACGTCTCGCTATAAATGGGAACGATTGCACCAAATTCAGCACCTTTTTAGCATCCTCCTTTCTCTGGAGTTTTGGAAAATTTAAGAAACACCTTACAAGAATCAAGAAGAAAAAATTCATCAACTTTATAATTTGTTTGAAACAAAATATTTTTGCAGCAAGCATTATCATTTCGCGATATTCTTTATCCAATCTTGCCGCTAAATAATTCTGTTTGTGCAAAAAAGACCGAAAACATTTGTGCTACGATCAAAATGGTCAAAAAATCTCCTCTTTATTAAAGAGGCCTAGAGGGTACTGAAGAACACCATAGTTCTTACTTGTACATCAATTTTTAATTTTTTTTCTGGGAAACAAAATGAAAATAAAAAATCATAATTTTTCTTTTAAAAAGCGCATTTTTTCAAGTTCTAAAGTTGAAAATGACGTTTGCTGGTATTTTAATAATCATATTCGTAATCAAGACATCCGAATACATCGATATAAGAGGATCCAATTTTATTTCTGTATGATGTTTACAAAAAATAACGTATCAGAATGACGTGAATTAGATCATAAAATTTTAGACCAAACTAATCACGAGGCGGATCTGTCTTGTTATCTTATCTATCTTAATGTTTTTCGTTTTTAGACAATTTCTATTTGCGAACAAAATTATGAAAGTTTTGAATTTCATGAAATTATTCAACTGATAATTCATTGAAAGGTGTAAAATAAATAATTAATTCATAAATGTAATTAATATTTTTAATTTGAGGACAAAATTTTGAATATAAAAGCAATCAGCGTAATCGACAGTATTACGCTAGAGTTGTCCAAAATTCCGACTTTTGATTTTTGGCGATGGACCCTCTACAACCCGCGCTTTCAAAATTAACATTAATTTTTGTAAATTAAAGTTTATTGACCTCTTGAAGAATTTTCAAAGAACAATTTTCACTCAACAATAATCAATTTTGACACCTTCATCCCCATACTATTGAACCAATCCTTTCCCAATTTTACAATTATATTGTTCTTAAAAGGAACTCTGTAAATAGTATGTAAACCCAATTTTCCCAACATTGACTTCAAGATCTTCGAGATTTTGCCAAAATATGGAAGAACGACCCGTCCATATAATATTTTAAAAGATGATGTATTCTATAATGTCGTCCCCTTATCGCCCATATAACGTATTTATCTCTTCCCCTCACGCCCTAAAATTACATTATATTCTATAACGCTAGCCCCTACCGTCCATATAATATTTTAAAAGATGTTGTATTTTATAATGCTCCCCTTTATCGCTCCCTATAATTTATTTATCTCAAACTTTTTTTTTACCTTAAATCATAATATGTTTTTATCATGTTGTTTGCCCATTATCGTCCCTATAAACTAATTACCTGTTTTCAAAAACCACTATTTATTTACCAATTTCGAAACCCATTTGAACTTAGTTTTTTTTGTAAGAACTTCTTTTGGCATTTACTTTAGAACCCCTTTTTGGTATTTATGTGTATATGATTTTACGTTTGTCTTTCGAGAACCCCTTCACTTTTGTTTTAGAACCCCATTTGCGTGTATCCCTAGAACCCCTCGCCATTTTGTACTTATTGTGAATCCTAGTTATATGCATATTTTCGAGAAACCCTTTGATATTCGTTTTAGAACCTCTTTAGAGGTTATCTTTTAGAAGGCCCTCAGTACCTTTACTCACTTTTTGAATTTTGTATTTTTTTTTTTTTTTTATTCGACATATTCCCTTTTTTTGTTGCTGTTCAGAGTATTGATAAATTTAAATCTCTTTGTATTATTTTAATTTGCTTTCTCTGAAGTGCCCTCTTGTTATACAGTTCCGAAATGTTGAATAAATCATGTTTAATTATCTTGATTGAGAATATGAGCTCTCTTAATTATGTAACCCCCCCCCCCCTCTACCAAGTTAAGTTTAGACTGAGTTAGCCATTTTGTCGACCCTAAATTTTGTCTGG